>WHYT01017218.1:423314-444902 GCA_009806455.1 Tetrax tetrax | reverse complement strand
AGACATCCAATACACATTTCAAAACTCTCGAGATTTTGGCTGTTTGGTGCAAAGTTATGTTGCTGCTTAATCACACAAAAATCATCCTGATACAACAACTAAATGAGGGCCTAATTCTTCAAAAAGCATCCTGCTTTGTGTTACACGTCACACTCTGCGAGATGTGACCTGGCTCTGTAAGGGAGGAGCCTCTAAGGAGCTGATGCTGGGTTTTACTGAGATCTCTGAGCTGTACCAGAGAACCTGCTTCTCCAGAGAAGCTGTTTATTGTGCCAGGTAGGGCACAAGCATCCACCAAAGTATCACAGCTATCTTTGTTCCCATCTCCTTGCATCTCCCTCCGGGCCATGCTATTTGAATGGGTTTGCTTTCAAATTTCTGCCAGTTTTCCTGCTCTAGGCACTTTCTCACTGAGAGAGAGTGAGTGGATTTAAGTGTTTCTGTACTGACAGTTGACATACTTACCTTCTACTGTCTTGTTGGCGAAGACACCCTTTTAAGGTTGTTGTGGAAAAGGGTGAAAAATGCATCTCTGATGAATAGTATTGTCACAGCCTCTTATTGCTGGGATAGCTGCAGTTCCAAAACCATGTCAAGTGCTTCTCAAACTTAGAAAAAGATTTAATGGTTGTCCTGAAGATGATGCAAACCATGTAATTAGAGCAATCATAGCCTAGGAAATTAAAAAAATAACACAAGAATAGTTCCTAATCCATACTTCTTTTCATGTGGAGAGAGAAAACGTAGAATCATAGAATGATTTGGGTTGGAAGGGACTTCATCTAGTCCAACCCCCCTCAAGAACCAGGGACATCTCCAACTAGATCACATTGCTCAGAGCCTCATCCATCCTGGCAGGTGAGTGAAAATATCTGCCAGGGTGAAAACTTACTCAGTGTACCAAAATACAAAAAGCAAAGACCAACGTGTACTGCTGTTGCTATGCTGTACTTTCACAGCTATGTTTCTTTCACTCTACATATATTTTCTGTCTGTCACACTGGAAATGGTGATGGGTTACACAATCAGCCATACCTGAAAAGGGGTATCTAAACTGCTTTAAAATGTCTCTGACTTGATAGAATGTGTAGTGTTGACAACAGCCTTCACTCAGAGGATTTTTCTGATAATTTGTGATTAGAAAAAGCTGATAAGAATCTGTTAAATGCTACTATTCATAAGTTCCAATTAAAATAAAAAATGAACTAATTTTACAATTAGTTACTTGTTAAAAGGGCTTTTACATCTAATATATATATGTTTTTTAAGAACAGCTTCTGCAAAAGATGCATTTTCCAATCTGAAAAATAAACACAATACAGATATTCATCTATTGCTTCACTTTGCTGGGAGAAGCTATTTAAGTGAAGAAGCAGCATGATACTGAATAATAAGCAGCACACATTCATCTTTTCTAGGAATTGTTGTAGTCCACTACAATTATCAAAAGATGACTTTTTGCATAACTATATAAAAAGCAGTATGAATTTCCTTGAGATGAAAAAAGATGTAGCAGGACACCTTTATAGTTTCGGAAAAGAAAAAAAAAAAAGCTTTTAAAATGATTTTTTTATTCTGTTGTTTAATTAAAAATAAAACCACAAATGCTGAACTGGCATTTTCGAAGTATGTTCCAGATATGCCCCCTCCTTAGATGAAGGTGGGAAAGGACAGAATTTCTAACAGAGCACTTATTTCTTTTAAGTTCTCATCTGATATATATTAATTAGTTTAAGCTATGTAGAGCTTTGTTTGCCCTGTTAACTGTTTTACTTCATTCTCCTAGCTAATGTTGAGGACTTTGTATTTATTTTCAGGTTAGATCAATTTGTGAGAGGCAAGTAAAAATTCTTTGAATTTTGAAGCTTTCTTTAATGTGTTGTAAAAATTGAAAGACCGATTATGTCTGTGTGCCTCAGTGCATGTATATATGTATTTTTACCCACGTATGTTTTACCTTGGGTATTACCTATCGCAGGCTCAGGAACTTTGCTGCTGCTAAGGGGCAGTTCTACCTGTCAAATGCACAGGTATTAATGTGATTTCTGGAAAAGCTCTATATTTTTTTCATGAAAGTGTCATGGAATTGAAAGAAAAAATGTTCCATGGCAGTCAGTGTGGGTCATTTCAAGAAGAGGATAAACCAGAGAGTCATGATACCAGTAATGCTCTCAAGTCCTTTTAAGTGATTTTTCTTACATCCTTTGACCTTCTTGATTTTATTATAGTTTTACAGAACTGTATTTTTGTAAACACCCATGTAATTTTTCTCTTTCACTACGTGTGGTGCTTTATTACATAAATACAATAAACCTTGAAAGTCCTGCCCAAGAAACAGTATATCCTTGTATTTGATAGAAGATTGTCAAATCTTCATACAGCAAACTGTTTCCTTTCTCCTCAGTTCTCATCTCTTGAGGTTTGCACACCTCATGTTTTATACCCTTAGGATAACTAGAATCAGTTAGGGCAACTATTGTCCCTCACCACTCCAATTTCTGCTTTCTTTCTTTTTATATGCAAGAGAGAAAATTTAAAAGGTTAAAAACTCTTCAGGGATGGAACTATTGATTATCATTAAGTAATCCTAATCTTATCTGCACAATGTAGCTTTTTGCATATAGATTTCCTGCAGGGAAAGAGTGCCAAGCCTCTGTGCAATCCCACTTTTAAATTTCCAGATAACGTAAATACAACAGAGAGGAAAAGCACAGACTTTTCAGTGCCATTTGCTACCACCTAAGCAACAATACATCAATATGAGAGACGTAGACATGACTTGCAATGTGACAGAAGGAAAAACATCTATCTGGATGAAAATACTGGGCTGCCAGTAACCATTTGCCACAGTTTCAGGGACAAATTGTCAGGTTGGAACAGACTGAAAAACTATGGCAAAATACAATGTTTGACTTGCTTGTATAGCTAGTCGGAAAATGAGTTCTTAGATGTACAGCAAAGGCAGCTTAGACTACTTGTCAGCTAAAACCATTGCATGAAGCTGGCATGACACTCAGCTGAGTTTTCTCCCCAAGTTAGCAGGATGAAGACTGCCAGCGAAGTGCTCCCTCTGTCACTTCTGTCTACTGAGAAGGAAAAAAAAAAAGGCATGTCGATCACAGAGCTGCTGGCCCCAGAGAATCCTCCAGTGAAGCACTGGCTCATTTGACTCACTTTACCAGAGGCAGCATCTCTTCTGCTCTGCCAGAGGAGCAAGTTAGACAAATTTATCTTTTTTTTTTTTCTTTTTTTTCACAGAAAATGTTGTTTCTGTTTTCCCTCAATGGTGATGCTTGTGCATTGAACAACCTCATTGGAAGGTCTTGCAAAGTCACCGTTCTGTCCTCATTTAAATGCCCTTTAAAGAACTGCTCATGTCCTCATGACGGCATTAAGAAACCTGCAATTATCAGGACAGTTTGGTGTAACTGAAGTTTTTGTTCTAGGGACTGCAAAAGTCTCGGCCAGGTGCCACGACCTTGAACTCACAAGAGCTGTGTCTGGGTACTTCAGACTTATGAGCACTCATTTTGTGTAGCAGCTTCACCCCTGTGCAAGGGGCATTTTCCCTGCCTCTGTGCCAGCAGCTAGCTGCTCTCCTGCCTTTTCCTGGCAGCCTTTCCCTCCTGTGTCTTCCATGCTACCACCATGTGAATGGGCCAGGGAGCGAGTTGAGCTGGAGCAGTTGCCGTCATAGGTGTTGAAAGGTGAGGGAGCAGGTCTGAAAAGCAAGGACAGAGCCCCAAAAAGCTGGACTGCTCCCATTGCATTGCATGTGGGGGTAGTTCCCGTCACTCTGTGAGGCTGGAGGAGCTGGATGGTTACTTAATCAGAGTTTCTGTTTGTACATTTGGTCCCCATCTTCCCCTGGACGTTGCTGCAAGCCGCAGGTTCAACCACGGTGGTCTGTGTTAACAGTTTTGTGTCATTTACCAACTTAGACGCAATGACTATTTTTGTTTTCTTAAAGGCAGCAAAATGTATTTTACTTTTGTCAAATTCTTCACTTCAGGCAAGTCTTGGATGAAATGGAGAGATGAGACAGGGATCTCCCTCTTAATTATTGAACTGTGCACTCGTTTGTCCTCAGAAGCTTCTGCCTTTTGCCACCAATGACCTGTGGTGGTTGAGATAAAGATACCAAACCTGTCAAAAAGAATCCGCTACGGCATCAGGATGGATGCTCCTGTGTTTGCTGCCTGCTGGTGCGTGCCACTGCTGACTAGAAGACTTTCTACCTATACAGCATGTTGTTTTTACGCTTCTCTAGTTACCTAAGGATGAGGTAACTCAGTTCTTTAATGATTTATGTTTCTATAGGGCCTTTCTTCAGACATCTTCCAAGGCAGCTGGCTAATTTATTTCTGCACCAGCAAGTATCTGAAATGGATTGTTAGTGATTTCTGTATAGACTGAGCAGATAGTTACAAGAAACTCCCTTTCCCCTCTGTTCTTGGATATACATTAGGGTTAGGCATCGTTAGTCCATGACGCTTGTGCTGTCTGTGCACTTTGTGATAGGAAATTCCCCAAGAAGGAATTTCTCAGGCTTTTCTGTTCCTTTTTTTCTTCTTCTTTCAAGTTCTTTTGACATTTTTTTTACTTCTACTCTCATAGAGCAAGTAACTTTATAGCCTCATTTATGTCAGCCTGTAGCACAGAATTCAATTTAGATCAAATAAAGGGAATGGAATCTGGTCACATAATATTGCAAATAACATTTTTTTCTAGGTATGTTTGGAAAGAGTGTAGGTATATATTCAGGAATGACACTTGCAGTTACGGAACAGTGTTTTAAATTGCCCTTTAAATGGACAGAAAACAACTGGAAGAATTTTACCATCATTAAAGAATCTTGCAACAATTGATGACCTGCCTTATAATTTAAAGTACTGCAAGGGAAGTAATAAGATTTTTTTTCCTGGACATTAGAGATTATAATTGGCACAATAAACAGAGAAGCAAAAATGTAGAGCTTGGCAACGAGATCAAGAAACGCTAATATTTCACATTTTTCTCTTTCAGAGAGTGTATTAGAAGCATTGCTAATTGATGTTTGTGGTCCTTGAGAAATAACATGATTTATTGTTTTAAAAGAAAGGAAAAAAAAACCAAACCTACCTCTTCTGAAGGCAGTGTTACATATAAACTGTGTCGAAAGGAAGCCTAAGCCCAGGGAGAGGCTGGGTTCTCATTTATTCCTTGCCATTTTACACTTACATTCTGCCAATGTAAGTACAACTAAACACTGCCGTGAAGCGCACTTTGATTCACACTTGAGCATGCTCCCTGTGGCTAGGGCAGGCTGAGGTTAGCCAGGCGTGATCGGAGAGCTGGATCGGATAGTCTGATAGAGAAATTCTCTCTAAGACCCTACGACACAGGGAAAGCTACAGTTTTATTTTGATTTAGTTGCTGTGAAGGTAAAACTACAGCATGCTCTGGCTATGCTACGGCACTGTGATGTGTTAGTGCATTGCAAAAATACACCCATTTTCCTACCATCATGCCAGCAAGCTCCCCTAAGCCTCAGTGAGTTTTCCTTTTTCCATACCTCGTCAGCAGTAATACTGTGCAGGTCAGTCTCATTTACCCATCTGCATGTCCCCCAGTGTCTTTAGATGCAGCTTTGGTGCTCGCCTGTGCAAATACAATTAACCTCCGCCGCCCCTCGCTGTGCTGGAGTGAAGTGCAGGAGTGCAGAAGTGAGCAGGGCCCAGAGCTGCAATGTGGGTGTGTGCAGTGGGGTGGCTGGCCCTGCAAAACCTGCATTTTTCATATGAAGACCTGGCAAGGTTTAAAACTGAGAAGACTATTCCTGCCTTTCAGTTTGTGAGATCAAAGCTTCCTTCTTACTCATTCTTTTGCATGCATTTGAATTTTATCTATACAACCTTGACTGGAGAGATGACTTTTTAATGGTGTCAGCCTGACCCAGGAAAATTGCAATGCTGACAGCAATTGTTCTGCAGGTCTGTCAAGGTTAATCCAATTTTATCCTATTTACTCATGTCATTGTTTGGCTTGTGATAAATAGGGTTGTACTTTTTAAAAAAATACAAAAGTTTTCATGTTTTCCTGTTTTTGTTTCCTACACATGGAAATTACCCTCCTAGCTTCTTCCCTTCTGTTTTCACCAAATCACAGAAGGGTTGAGGTTGGAAGGGGCCTCTGGAAGTCATCTGGGCCAACCCCCCTGCTCAAACAGGGCCACCTAGAGATGGTTGTCCAGGACTCTGTCCAGTTGAGTTTTGAATATCTCCGAAGATGGAGACTCCACAGCCTCCCTGAGCAACCTGTGCCAGTGCTCGGTCACCCTCACAGTGAAAATATATTTCCTGATGTTCAGAGGGAACCTCCTGTGTTTCAGTCTGTGCCCACTGCCTCTGGTCCTGTCACCTGGTGTCACTGAGAACAGCCTAGCTCTTCTTTACAGCCTTTATAATTTTCTATATTGTTGCATGCCCATGCAGGTGTTGTTCAGAAGTATGGGCTAGTGGAATACTGCTGCTAGCCAGCTCAGATCTTTTTCAGGTTTTTGAGTCTTCTTTTTTCTTCTCTATTTTCTTACTTGGGCTTCTACCTCAGAAGAGGATTCCTTGCAAGGCATGGCTGAAAATGTCAGTGTAAGGAGATCTGGGAGAAATCTCCACTCCTACCTCTACCACTATTGAAAACTGGGAGCTGAACATTTTTACTGCTTGTTTTTCCCTCAGACATCTAGCACTTGAATGAATTAAATTATATTTAGCTCGAGGACATGATGCATGTCACTGATAACAGATTAAGTTACCAAAGCTTTTCTTATCCTAGGGGGGGATAAGATCTCTTTTTTGAGATATTATTTACTAACCATGTTTTTTACATTTTCTGTTATTTGTAGTGCTTTTGATTGTTAGTTCTAAACGTTTAGCTCCTTATTTATCTGTCAAGACAGCATATAAGGAATTAAATTTTGTCTGAGGAATGAGAACACTCTTTGCCCACCATGTTTGAGTACATATGGAGCATGTACATATTACGCATTTTGTTAAAACTATGTAACTTGCAGAAACCTAGGAAAGGGCAGGTCAGATTATATCTGATGGCATATTATTTTTCTCTAAATGAGTCCTGGTAGTTGCAGTGAGGGGATTCATTCCCCCTGAACAGTCCAAACCCTTGACTTTGGGAAGGAAGCAGTGTTAGATAAACTTAACCAGCCATTCCCTGGCTCTGTGTGTGTATGTGTGTACACGCACACACACGCATGTGCGTGCATGTTTGAGGATTGTGCTCCATGCAGGACCCAGCCCTGAAGGGGCCAGAAAGTCAACCTCAAGTTTGGTACCATGATAAAATGCTAATATGATCTAGTATGATTTCCAGAGATTGTTTGTTATCTTAGCTTTGAGCAGTTGTGGACACTATGTGAAGCATTGTCAGAGAGGATAATCCCAGGTGATGAAATTGTGTGATGTGCAACACAGAGCCATCTCAGTCTCTGGTACAGAGAAATTAATGTATTAGTGGCCACCAAAGAAATGCCTGTGGGTTCTTTTAGTTTTGTTTTTAATTTAAAAACTAAACCTTGGTATCAAAATGGACTATGACTTGTTAGTAAAGCAGCTTCTACCATAGTACTAATTTGTTTCCTAAGCCTGACAATGCCAAAAGTGTTTTTCTGAATTGTACTCCTCTTCATGGCTGAGAATTCATTGCAAGCTCTTGTCAAGTCTGGAAAAAAAAAAGTATTTTTATTGATATTTTGTATGTGTACCAAATACTTTAATTTATAGGTATTATTAAAATTAATTTGAGAATCAAACTTTTTAAATGTGCTAGCACTGTTTCTACTCCAGAATGATCTACCGTGTTCTAAAGAAACCATGCAATTCATAGAAGGATCATGTTCTTCCTTGTGATACAAAACACTGAGTCACAGCTTTCAGTATTTTAACTGAAAGACATCTCTACTCAGTTGCTTTTTTCAGGAGCTGTTGAGATTGGCTCACTCTGTCTGAGGAGAAACACTTTTTTTTTTTTTCTCTTTAGAGCAAAAGCTTTCTTTGCGTATGAAGAAAAAAGAATTCTGTGAGTAATCTTGGTTGTATTTATCTGTGGGGTACGGAACATAATATTTTCATTTTGGAGTGTTATTCAGCTATCCTGAGAAGTTGAAACATGCTCTTAGAAAAACAGTTACTTAATACACAGAGGAAAAAGATATAGCAGGGTCCCTAAGTGGACAAATATTTGATGGTTTGCCATGCTTGATTGCCTACTAGTCTTGTGTTGTGTGGCAAAATAACAACCATGTGGACTACGTACGAGAACAACTGTTGTCTGAGAAGCTGAAAATAGATCAGTTGATCAATTTACCACTTGTAACTCTAGCATTAGGGTAGGCATTTCTACGGGCCTGTTTTTATAATGGCCTTTTTCTCTTCTAAAGTTTTGTACTATTATTATGTCTTGAGGTAAAGTGTAGATTGTGAAAAGGTAAAATGCAGAGTATGGAGCTCTTTGTCCTCCAACAAAATCTTGAGAAACCGAAGGAACTTTTTATTTCCTGATTTGCATTCTGGTCAGATGTTCATGGGCTCTGGGCCGGACATCATTGCTTCTATCTGCTACTTATTACTGTGGGATACAGTAATTTTCCCTAAGTGTATGCAGAATATGCCTATGCTTACCTTTCTGTGCTGGAAATATATATTTCTAATACTATGTTGAATTTTATGGCTGTGTTGGAAAAAGACAATATAGAATAGTTTCCTGAAATAACCTTTTAAGGTCCAAATCTTCCATGCTGGCCTCTCTGCAGGAAATTCCTTTTCATTGGAATGTTTCCCTATCCACCTGTCTCCACTTCTTCCTCTGAGAAGAAAAAGAGTGTTATTAAATAGAAGGAAGAACTTTTCTGTTTGCTAATGTTCTGGTTTTGTTTCGGGAGGGGGGTCTAAGGTGGCAGCTTATTACTGCCAGGGCATCTCCTTGTATAATTCTTGAGCTTAGTGGTCAACACTGACTGTGCTTTAAGTTTCCTTTTCTTGCACCTTGAACAATGGAAGTCTGTGTTATACCCAGGAGTTTAAAGTCATTTAGATTTTGATTTTCAAGAACAATAAACTAATTCAGACGTTGGTCCATTGCTCACAGGCTTCAAAACTTTAACCAGCAGAATGAAAATTGACTCTCCATAATGTCACCCACTGATAGGTTTGGTGCTCCCCTTGGGATGCAGGCAAGGTGATGGACCTGAAGTCTCTCGGTTACAGCAGGCTCTTTATTGCAGGTGCATTAAGATCCTGATGCCTGCGGTGCCACAGCCATTAGCATAGGTCATTCAAGGGCAGGAAGGGCAGGGAAACATGTCACATTAGCAGACATGTCCCACTGAGAGATGGGGGAGAGATGTTCTCTGCTCTGCCAGTTAACAACACGATGTCTGCAGGGCAGGGGCTGTCAGAGTGACCCTGCTGGAAATGGCTTTTGGTTGTATGCAGGATTTACAGATATGAACTAACAGAGAGCTTTGCACTAATAATTAGTTACCGGGGGTGCTTTTTGAAAAAAAGGCAAATACATTCCTGCTTGTTCTGCTAGAACAACATTGGCCTGGTATCCTGTTGCAGGCCACAAACTTTCCAAGCTCAAACCATTGCACGTGTTCTTTTCAGTACTGCATCTTGTGCCTGTAAGCAAAAGGGTGGTGCTGAGTCTACACGTGAAAATTAGATTTCAGGTTGATGTGCCTCTGTGAGATTTTAACATCTATCCTGGTTCCAGCTGGGATAGACTTATTTTCACCTGAACTGGGAGAAGAACCTGAGCTGGTGGCACCTGTGGCTGAGGACACAGCTGGGATAGTTTACCCAAATTGTCCAAAGAGCTGTTCCATACTATCTGATGTCATACTCCATTTATAAAGTGAAGACCGTGCTGAGGGATGGGTTTTGCTACTTGGGAGGGAGCTGGGCATCAGCATCCACTGTGAGCTATTGCTGTAAATTGCATGCCTAAGTATAGTCTGTTATTGTTTTTTTTTTCCATCTCTATTTTCTCTTCCTCTAGTTTTCTGTTAAACTGTTTTTATGCCAGCCCACGAGTTTTTGCCTGCCTTTCTTTCCTGATTCTCCTCTCCATCCTGCTGGGAGGGGTGCTGAGGTGGGTGGGGGTGGGGGTAAGTAAACAAGCAGCTGCATGATATTTTTAGTTGCTGAGTGGGACTAAACAATGACAACATCTGGAGTTCTGGTACGAGTACCAGTTGTCTGACACTTTCACACTTTGCTGTAGGCATTAGGAGTACTTTTCTTTCTTTTTTTTTTTTATTTTAAGTTGGCCTGACACAGTCAAGATGTTTTCATATTGTTTTTTCCTATTTCATTCACACCTTGAAGACATCTTGAATGTTATGAGTGGTGCAGAGCCAACTGGGTGCTAATTTGGTGTTTCTCAGTTTAAACAGCCTTTGCCATCTTCCAGATGCATTCGCAAGGATCAGTGCTGATGTGGATTATCTGTCTTGGCAGCCTGAGAGCGCCCACCAACACCTAGTCCATGAACTTCAGCAGTAGCAGAATATTGGGGCTAATAATGCAATTTAATGCTGCGAGCTGTTCTGTTTGATTGCCAGTGGTGGAACAACACACTAATCCTTGTCATGTCAAATAAAGCATGGTTTTGCAATACCCTAATTACATTGTTCCGACAAAATACTTACTTGTAGCTGCCTGAGGACATAAGGATGAATGAATATAGCAAATAACTGTTAGAGTGTGGGAACAGGATAGTTGCTATGAAATCACTGTCAGATACTTACTTTTAGTTATATGGGAAGTGAAGCATAACAATCCCTGATAAGAATTTAAAAAAAAAATTGAGGAAACTTTTTCATCATGATTTTGTTCAAAATGGCAAAATTATTTTCAATTTTTTCAATGTAAAGCTAAAAACTAATGAAACCAGAAGAAAAACTGTTTAAAGAACTAATTCAGTTGCTCTGTCCAATTTTACAAGTTATTTTCAGCTGTTTAAATTTTTCCTACTTTGCAGTCTATTGCTATAGTTTGAATTTGTTGTAATAAGAAAGGTTGTTTTTTTTTTTTATTTAAAAAGGCTTTTCATGCTTTTTGCCAGAAAAATGCTTAAAACTCATTTTATATACTCTAGTTGAAGGAAAATCAAAGTTATCTTAAGCTTTCGTTTTCATTTTTAGAAGTTGTTAGTTTTTCCTTTTGAGGAACTAGAGTCAAATACTGATTTTTATTTCAGCCAAAACTACAGTAAAAAGTGACATATTTTTCTTGAGATATAATTGATTTAGAACTGCAGGATGTGTCTGTTTGGAAGGAAAAATAAGAAAGTGTTGCTATTTCACTAGTTAGAAAGAGTAAAGAAAGACCATTTTGTACGAAAGTCTCAGAGGGAAAGCCAAAGCTAATGAAAATTTCTCAGGTTGCAATATCTTTTTTTTTTTAGACTGCAAACATCTCAAACCATTTGCAAGAGATGTGGCAGACAGGAATTACTCAGCTTATATGCACCCTTGAAAAGACAGAAAACAGAAAAATACTCAGGCTAGCTGAGAAAAGGTGAACTAAAATTCTTTCTTTCCCCTTTATGCCTAGGCAGTCTGGGAGAAGAATGCTAACCACTAGTTCCTAGCAGTGTATCCTGATTTCTGATCACTTATAGGAAAGAAAAATCCCAATTTCAGAGAAAGCAAGGCTGTGTGAAGTAGAGAATACCACGCTCCATCTTAAAAAAAGGTAAGGAAATGTTTTTCTGCTCATCCTTTAGCACTGTAAGTGATGTCTTCGTTTAACAACTCATTAAGTTGAAGGCAGAAGTGAAAATTTAGATAATAACTGAATACTAAAGTACTCATTTTAACCTGCATGTTCTAACTTATGAACAGAAAAAAGAAGAGATTTTTCATATTAAAGGAAGAATGTAATGCGTGTGTTATTAGAACTGGGTTTTGTGTAGCTTTTGTATATATGTTGGAAAAAAAAAAAAAAAAGTACTGCACACAGCAGAAAATATATTCTTTCATTTCAACCGCTGAAGTTATTCTTAGCCATGCAAAGATTTATGTAGTCTCTGGTCTACCAAGCAACTCTTGTTTTGCCAAGACACATATACAGCATGTTCGTAAAACGCTGCCATTGGGAATTAGTTCTAAGTAATAGTCCACCATTTAGGCTTTTATCAGAACGGATCTGCACTGTTTTCCTTTCCGCTAGGTTTTGGATTGATTGGTTACTTCTAAAATATTTACAACTCTACTTCCTTAGACACATCAGTTCTAACAAGTATTGGAAGAAGCTGAGAACAGCTAAAACATACTGCACTCTGCATGTTTATTCTGAAAGTGGAATGACAGCAGCATTTTTTTTTTTTTTGGCCCTGGAGGAAGTTGCAAATGATACGTAATAACTTATTTCTAGAGCAGCCACTCTGGAATGTGGTCCCTGGGCAAATGTGTTCATCAATGACTTCATCTGCAAACACCCCATTCTACACTGTGTTTCTGTAAAACTGGATTCGGTGACTATCTGATGTAGAAATGCTGTCTTTGCTTTTGCACAAAACAATAAGGTTCTTTGTTCAAAGCTATTTGTGTGGTTTAGAGAATCTGTCCTGTCTAATGTATATCACCCTGTAAATTAACAAAGACTATTGGTTAACTAAAAGTCCTGCCTTTAGTTGTGGCTGTCTTGCCAAAATGTCCATTTGACTAGTGTGTTGTGTGGCAAGAGAATGAATGACAGGTAGATATTGACAGCTCTTCTGAAATGATCAAATGGAATGCATTGGCTTGTTGTTAAGAAAAGAAGGTTCCGTTTTCTTGAGACGGTCCTAGTCATGAGGACATTTTTGTCACCTGTTACATCTCAGCTGAAGGTATACAGGTGTTTTTGAAACACCAGTTTGTGAGATGTTGTCTGTTAATGTATTATGGGTATGATATGTTCTTATTTTTTCAAAGCAGGAAGATACGAAATGTGCCACCACCAATGGAAAGTGCTCTGTGAAAGCAGGATGCTCCCTACCTGCTCTCTCTAACCTCATATTTCCATGACATTTGTGTGTAAGGATTACAGATTCTGAGCTATCTTCTATTTCCTTTTAATAGACTTCATTTTTGCATGCAATATGTCAGTTTTCAAATAGCACATTTTTTACTTTGCCAAGTAAAATGCAATACCTATTGGCTTAAAATACAGATAGTCAAAGAGCAGTCTATGAGAGTGGTCAGTTGCAATGTCATCTCCAGATTGGCTAATATGAATTTCATAAGTAAAGTATGCAAGACATATATTTCTGTATGGAATTTGCATATAATTTTTCTTCCTGGAGACTTAAAGCTGTTTTTTTTTTCCTACATGTACCCAATGTTCTTTCATATCTTGCCTCCATATCCTATTGTTGGACTAGTTTCCTTTTTGCTGCAGAAAATAGGACCAAAATTTTAATAGGAAATAATTTGTACTGTGAATAGAGATTTTGCTTTATCTGGGAGATTCTCCTTGTTGTAAATTATTTGTAAATGTTGTGTTAGTCAATTTTTGAACAAATTTACTGAAGTCTAATATTTTATTTTTTCTAATACATACAGATTTTTCTAGCTCATTCTACCATTTCACATTTTGTAGGTTAAAATGCTTACAGCTTCAGACTCATATTTATTGATGACCCTATCCTGCTTCTCCAGAGGCTTAAGTTTTGCTTTAAGGCGCAGTTTTTGTTTTCATTCTTCAAAAACAGTGGAAGAATAGGAAAACCTTTGGGTTTTTTATGTTCTATTAAAGTTTCTGATTTCATTTGTATCATCCAAAGCTGTTTTTCCTGCTTTATTCCATTAATTTCTTCTTTTCCTTCTGTTGCTTCTCTTGTTCTTTATGTTTACCTAGTTCAGATTTCTTTCTTACAATAACTGATGACTATGGGTACATTTGATTGTGTTTTTTCGGTCACTTCAGTGGAAGTACAGATGGCAAGGATTTTATGAAATGAGTCACTGTGCAATAACCCGCTATGCAAATAATCTGTTTCCTATTGTAATGAAGAAGAGGTCCTCTCAAGACAACAAAGACATGTCAGCATTACTTTGTAGAATTTGTTCATGATTAATTTTCTAGATTTCTAGACTTTTTTGTGTTATACCTGCAATTAATTTTAGTAATAATTATAATATTGTGAAAAGTCCCTTGATTTTTGAACCCTTTGCATATTATTAATGGGAATTGATTGGTTGTCTTCCCAAATGTAGTATCACAAAAACATCCAGGAAGACTTTCACTGTAAATGAGCTCTGATTTATGGCTCTTCTGCAACTCAGCCTTAGCTTGCTTGCAGAACAGTGTCATGTCCTCATTCTAGCCCAGTGCAGAAGTGACCCCATGCACCAGAGAAAGCTTCTCACTTCATCTGTGGTTTGCTCACCCGGTGCCTCTGGCCATGCAGGTCTGGGACCTGGGGTAGTGCATTCTAGAGCAGCTGTACCCACACCATGTGGGGAAAAAAAATCACCTAGAAAACTCATCTGTGCTTACTCCAGCCACGTGTGCCCACTCTGTGGCCCTCCCTAATGTGTCCTACTTAGAAAGAACCAACTTCTTTGTCTCCTCTGTGACTGAGGAAGAACAACCAAGAAGATGACCTGAGACTTGCAGAAATCTGAAATTATATTCACAGTTCTCATATGCAATTAACTGCCATACAATCTGCAGAACTGCACAGAGCTTTGCAGCAGGAGTTGGAAAGGAGTGGTTCAATTCATCTGCTGATCATGGTACGGCAAGAATTACAGGACTTTCACAGTTAAAATTCTAAAGATTTTGATGATCTGAAAACTAAGCTGCCAATATCAAATACCACTTGGGGAATCTAGTGGTTGTGTGTATTTCTCTCTGTGGCCAACATATAGGAAATTGGAGGCTACCAGCTTGTGAGTCTAGGTAGTTAGTCCTCCTCTTTCTAAGAGCTGTGAGATCTGTGCCTAGTAGTTACCAAGCTGGCAACCTGTTAGCTTTTGGAAGTTGAGAGGGCTGGGTTTTTTTTTTTTATTATTACTGTCAGGGAAGTGGGAGGGCAGTAGGTAGATCTGTTATAACGTGGAAGCTACACCTGACAATTTGGGGATTTCCAAGGGAGCCTAGAGAGTTTTCCTGTACAGAAATTTCCTCTGAAAGGTAATACTGTCATGGTGAAGAACAGAGTTATCCTTCATCATCTTGCATTGAAATAATGGTAAGACAACTATAAATAAAAGAACAAATGAACAAAACAAGTTGCCATGTCACATTTTTCATGCTCCTTAACATTACTGATATATAGCTTCAGTAGTTAACTTCCTCATCTGCTCTGTTTCCCCAGGAAGCTACTCAGTATGCAAAAACTTGTCTTGATAATTTTGCAAGAAAAGATTTTTCTTCTGCTTTTACTTCCCTTGGATAAACTGGATGGTACACCCTATGTTAAAATAAGAACAGTATTATGTTCAGTCTCTAGATACCTACATATTTTTTAGACTTTTTACTTAATATAGGGTTTTAGAAAAATGAGTATAATAGCTTCTAAGGCAGAGCTATTTTTTGTGAAATGATTTGATTGCAGTCGTATTGCATGGTTCTAATTAAATATGTTTCTTTATTTTAACTATCAAGTTATAATTGGAATTAAAGTTTTTGTTCCTAGTTAGACTCACGAGTTCCAAGCAAGATTTCCATACTCACCAGAAGTATTTTTGAGCAGCTTATATCTCAAAATGGGGCCCAAACTGTGAAGCTTGACTGGTTCTTGAGTTTTTTCAATGTGTTCAAAATTTCTTGTCAAGCCAGTTTTTTTTTTCACAAGGCCAAGAGCCACATTTGCAAAATTTAGATCTATTTCTGTTTGGATTTTTATTTTTGTGATCCTGCTGATGACAGGAGCTTATGCAATTAATCCTGGTTTAGTTAATCTGTAGGTTATGTTATTTTGATTTCTTCAATGCTGAATTCTGAGAGAATATCAATGAAGAGTACTGTAGGCAAAATTATCTGAGGGCAAAAAGTGATTTATGCTTCCTCTAGTACTTTCAGAACTAGGCTAAGGAAAGGATTCACTATAGTTATTTTTTTATATTGCTGCCCCTACATTAGAGTTTGAAAACTTAGATCATAAGAGTAATCAGGATTTCAGTTTGTAGGTTTGGGAGAGGCAAAAACTGATGCAAATCCTGATTTGACTTTGCTAAAGTGATGTTTGCGTTTGTGATGTTCCTGCCTTAAGTGTCCAGCAGAGGCTAAATAAATCTTAGAAACCCTAATTCAGAAAAAGAGAGTGACATGCTTAATTTTAATATGATTTCATGCTTCCTTGACCTGGAAGCTCACTATAGCCCTGGGTTTTAGTGGCTGGCTGGGATGGAGAGAGGTAAAGCTCTTCAGGAAATTCTAAAAGGAAAAGACACCTGTCCAGATATCAGAGCTAATTGTGGTACCGCATGTTAAATTCAGTAGTGGTAATGGACTGACTATCTGCTCTGTATTCAAAGAGTTAAAATTCCCTGTGGCCTTCCTCCCCTCTGTCTGAATTAATCTCTCAGCTGAAATGCAGCTCAGAGACTTGCACAGCTTTTAAAACGCTGCCCATGTGTACTTTGCTATTTTTACCTCATGTTTCACTGCACTCCTTGGACTTCTTGGAGATCTGCCACGTCCTGAACAGGCAGTAGGCAGAGATGCCTTCAAGACAAGGTCCTTCTTCAGCTCCATCATCTTTACCACTAAGTAGAAAGGGGAGCTGAACCCTCCTGTTGTGGTTGGATAATGTTTTCCACTGCACTGCCCTACTGAGGTTGCTTATTTTTGTTGATGTAACTCAGGATAAAACAATGTCCTATAGTGCTGTTTTGTACCTTACTCTTTTTCTGTATTGCATATGTTACTGTCTAAAAGTAAGACTTCTTCCCCAGAAAATAATGATTCTAGAGACAAAGAAAAGTATGAAAAATATTTAACCCATAGGTGAGTTTTACTAAAAAACCTCTTCAAAGCCTTTAAGCTGTTATTTTAATCCACCTGTACATTTTACAGAAGGACAAATGCTCTCATTTTTAATGGCTAGATCTGGAAGCTATAACGTGCCATTATAATACTTTTACTGCCTATGTTACACATGAGTATCTTTTATTGAGCCTGTTAATGTAGTTGTTTATTCCTTAGTGAAACTTGAAGTACGGAAAATATGCAACTAGAGAATGTAATTTGAAGAAAATAATTTTCTGTGAAAAGGTTCCTTTGTGCTTCTGCAGTATTCAGGTAGCCAATACAGTGCTTTATGCCATAATACTGTATATTGTGCTGTTTAATATAGTGTTCATGTATGGCACTATTTGTTTATTGTGTTAAATAGAAATACTGCAAATATGATTTAAAATATTATTATGTAAATACAGAATACTATCAGTTGTTTTCATTAGTAATCAGAGGAAGGAATACAGACAGTGAGATGGAAAACGTGCTCTGCACAATGTGACTTTCTTATTACAGGGCTCTGCAATTCCTTGGAGCTGAGACTTACTGGTGCTGCTGCATTTTGTTACGAAGCACAGCTATACATTTCATATAGTAAAGATTTTGTAATGTAATGACTCTTGTCCCCTCACAGTACTGCTACTGCGTAGTTCCAGAGAGGCCTACAATGTAAGAGGTTTTACTGCAAGAACAAGATTTACAAATAAGGGAATCTTAAACTTGAGTTTAATTTCAAAATCTCAGTGGTTATATAAATGTGTTGTGCTGTACTTCTTGTTTCAGTAACATTTGAAAAACAAACAAACAAACAAAACCCACAAAAAAACCCCATGGCTGCAGCAGAAAGCGATACTAACCAAAATGTTCACTCTGAGGTGCTGGGTACTGATGATTCAGGTACTGTGAAAATAAGCTGGTTTTTTGGTTGTAAATTAAAGAGACAGAACACATTTTCATTTTATTTACAGAGGAGCCTCTTCCTTCCTCAAAGTTACTTCGATGAAACTGCTTATGCCCGTGTCTGAAAACTGACCAGGCTGGTCTTGCAGTGCCTTCTTGCTGCAGATGGGTCTCCCAGTGTCCCTCTTACAGGCTCTGGAGCATATTTGGTCGCTTGGGCTAGCAAGTTCCAAGTATTTATATTGGAAATCTAAGTTACAGTTTTTTACTGCAGGATTTGATTTAGTGGGTTTTTTTTTGCCTTGCTTCTCTTTCTTTTTTTTTTTCTTTTTCCCACTACTTCAAGCTGTGGCAATGTTTGGCTTAATTCTAGTATTCTGTGAACAAGGTTCTAGAAACTGGCTCTAAGAAGCAATACTGTATTCAGTTGCTTTTGCCTTTACTCTTTTAAGTGTAGGACCATTCACTGAATTATATTTCTGAGTATCTTGTTTCCAGTTGTTTAATATACTTTATTGAGAAACTTTTCCTACTACTGAATCAGAACTTTCCCTAGTAACATTTTGTCCTAGAAAACACTTAGAACCTCCTAAACAACTCTGCTCCTTTCATTCTTCTATAGTCTCATAAAAAAAATCAACAAAGTTTAGCACTGAAAGACAAAACTACCTTTAAGGATTCAAAATATATTTTTTTCTATTCCCCAACTCAGGGAATTTCCTCTGTTAAGCTATACAAAGAAGGCTGCCATAAGGAAATCTCCAGTGACAGAAACATCTGAAAGAATTATGGAAAACTAGATCATAAAGAAAACAATTCTTTTAGATTCTAGTCCAGGAAGTTGCTTGAGGGTAAATTAAACTGAATTCCTCAGTTGAGGTTTTGGTGTCTTAGTTGCATATATCATTAATGAAAACAATACAATCTGTATATTTTACTTCTGCTGAAATGTTATTAAATAGGCTGAAGACATCTTACTTTCCTTACTCATATTCCCAGCTGCCCTCATGGAAACAAGCACCTATCCAAGGAAACTGTCCCAGCGATTTTAGAATAGCAGACTAGATAATGCATTTTAAGAGATTGTCACATGAAAATGAAAGGCAGTCATCTTCACCTATGGCTTAATAACTTGTAATTCATATGAAGTACATAAGGGGAATGTATATAGCCTTTGTGATGTCTATACAAAGTTGTAAATAGACAAGCCTACAATTCAGTGAGCTGAAAGAAAATGTGAATATGTATGAATAAAGAGATACTGAACTTTCTTATGGAAATCTTAATTCTAAAAAGCATAAAGCATTTTCTAAGATGACTGAAATGCCTCTTAAGCTGCAAAGAAATCTGAACTGTGTTAAGCACTAGTTACAAAACCAGAAGTTACCAGTGCTTTCTCCGACTTTAAAAATTTGTAATCTATATCAACTGACTAAAAGTTAGATAAGCAAGATCATCCCAGATCACTCCACCAATGGTGTTTTTCATATTAGTGCAACAGAACAGACCCAGGCTATTGATCTTTCTTGTAAGTGCTTGACTTTGTTGGTGGCAGGAGGGTGTATAAATAGCAGAAATACTTTTGGGGAAGGACTTTGTGTTAAAATAGATAGTTGAGCTAACTATGGAATGGGAATGGAGATTTTTAGATGCTTGCACTAAATGACAATTTCTCCTCATGGTTTTAAGAAGCTTGGAAGAACTGTGCAATGGTAGCTCTTAGGAGTTAAAATACCACTGAAGGTTGTCCCCAGAAGAGTCATCGTACAAGCTCATGAACTGCCAGTTTTCTGCTAATTTCATGACCTTACCTTCAGAAATCCCGAAATCCATGAGGCAGTGATTTTAATCTTTACTTAGGATTCATATGTAGCTAATCTTGCTTAAATCTTCTCCGCCTCCTTATTTTCCTCCACCCTGTTTTCCTTCTGTCAGCGCTTCATTCTTCATCAGTTTGCCTTAAGATCCAGGGTGGATGAGTCAGTGATTCCAATCTGTACCTGTTTATATACCAATTCCTTTTTAGGGATAACAATATAATGCTCTAGCTCAGTAGGCAGTCATGTTTTTTGAACGATTTTGACATCCAGAACTGTCTTTTATTAGATATCAACTGCTGGACGCATCTCTGTTTCAGAAAAGCATGGTCTGTGGGGTCTTTTCTTTTCTTTTTTTTTTTAAAAAAAACAAATAACAACAAAACAACCCAGCTCTTGCCTGCATGGATATTACCAATCCAATGAAGATTCAGACTGGTTTAATCTTGTGTTGATCCCTCACTTTCCTTCCTTTTCCACTCATCAGTTGTTCATTTATCTTTGGTCAGCTGAACATCTACCTCCTTGCTTCATGCCTCTCACCAGTCCTCTCCTCCCCGCTCCCAGGGAACCCTTAACACCAACACTGCCAGACCTTGTGGAACTGATTTTTCCTTTTGTGTGACTTGACAGATTGGTGGGAAGTTAATATGATATCTCTCCCTTGCTAAATAAAAAAGATGGTAGGTATCTGAAATAAGAAATGGTGAGAAGGAGATGTTCCATACTGTCCCCACAGCAGCACCTGAGTGCTTGAGCTGGCAGGAGGTGCTTCTGAAGGACCATGAATGCCACATTGGCTCCATGATCTGGAGTTGCACCCACACGCTCAGATTAGGGGTGTCTCACTTGGAGAGAGGGAACATTTTTGTCCATTCTCGATTCTCTCTTCATCTGTAAAGCCAGGAGACAGCTGTAAGGGTAACACATGATGATACTGCTCTGTGTTCCTTTTTTTTCTGATCATCCAGGGTGTTGAAAATGCTTCTGTCTCTTTAAAATGGTGTGGTATTTTGTGCTGTGACTACTACTGAAAGTGAAGTTATTTGAGTGAACAGAATAACTTCATGTGCGTTGAGGTGTGAGGTGACCTCATTATTCCTAAATCTGTTCCTGTTTTGTAGCACTCCTTATTCAGCTCTACTCTTTCAGCTGCTCGAGTGCTTTTATTTCTGCTCTGGTTGTGTAACAGATTTTTTTCGAAATGTCAAAATCATGGAAAAATAAGTTTGTTGGTTAATTGAGACAACATGGTAGAAATTCAGGGGCTCATAGATAAGACAATAATGGAGCAAGATAAGACGATAATGGTATGGGGTTTGTGGCTTAATAAGAAAAGATGCTACATCTGCCAGGTTTTACTTTGGTGTGAGGATGTTGATTAATATAAGAGATGCTTCTTTCCAACTGAGAGTTCTGGTAAAGACATTCAAAAATCCCTATTTTTGTCTTTGCTTGCGTGAAATCAAGGTGTGAGAGAGGTGTTGTGTTGAAAACTCTGGTAAATTGGTGTTCCTTGTTTGCCCTCAGAAGAGCACGTCATGAGGAGCGCTGCTAGGCACCCCACGACCAGTGCTCGCTCCAGGGCAGATACGTGCACCCCCAGGGAGACTCTGCTCCCTTCAACCCTTTGTGGTTTTGCTGCTGCTGCTGAGGACCTTGCTATTGGAACTGTTTGTCTGGAAATGGGGCACTTAGAATCATAGAATCATAGAATCATAGAATGGTTAGAGTTGGAAGGGACCTTCAAAGGTCATCTAGTCCAACCCCCCTGCAAGAAGCAGGGACCTCCCTGACTAGATCAGGTTGCCCAGGGCCCCATCCAGCCTGGCCTTGAACGTTTCCAGGGATGGAGCACC
>WHYT01017218.1:288575-422080 GCA_009806455.1 Tetrax tetrax | reverse complement strand
TCCCTCTGGATGGCATCCCTCCCTTCCAGCGTGTCGACGGCACCACATAGCTTGGTGTCATCGGCGAACTTGCTGAGGGTGCACTCTATCCCACTGTCCATGTCGCCGACAAAGATGTTGAACAGTTCACTAGATGTTGCTAGTGAACTTGTTCACTAGCAAGGAAATGGAAGAATATTTCTCTCAGTGGGCACCAGGCAGCCTTGTTGGTCATAACCACGTAGAGTTTGTTTGAATAAGCAGATTGGAGGCAACTGTATATTCCATTGCAAATGCCATATGTAATCAAATTTCTTATGCTGACTCAAGAGTTTTTTCCATTTGGACCTCCAGCATTTAAGGGACAAATGAGAGACATCTAAGAGTCCAACTGTGTTACTTGAGAGCCCTTTTTATTGCCTCCCAGGTAGTTCCTGAGGGACATGTTTTGTCTAAATAACGCATTTTGTCTTTTGGATCATTAACCACCCTTCAGAAACTCCCTGACTTCCAATGAAGTCATTTTTGCCTGGTTCATTGTCTGCCACTCTCTTGATTTCTCTTACTTGCTTCAGTATTCTGCACTGACTGCCCGTAGCTTGGAGCACTTGACTGAGGTGGTAATCTGTGGGGTTTTTTAACCAGCAGGTAAGTTTTCTGACCAAGCATTCTGACCAAGCGTTTCCTGAGTTAAAAGTCTAGTGCCTATGCCAAATCTACAGTTGCATTAATATCCTCCAGTACCTACAATTACATATGAGAAAGTTTTAGCATTCCCACTCCCTTGATTTCCCATCACATCCAAAATAGGTCAAGATGAAAGATGAAGTCAGCTACGCTAGTGACAGGGGGCAAACATTTCAGTTTGGCATCAGTGGATGGTATCACTGCCAATTCAGTGATGTGAATTATTTAACTATTCTGCACAGAACAAAATGTAGAAACAAAACACCTCATGTGCCCAAATTTGTTGGATTTGACATGAATTGGGGAGTAACTAGGACCTTTCAAATGTCTACTGCATTATGCTCTTCAACTATTAAAACCTACTTTCTTGTAAGTCAATTGAAAAAAGCTCTATTTTTCTCTTTAAATTTTGACTGTATGGAGTTTAATTTTGCCACTTCACCTTTTAATCTTCTTTCATGTGATATTTGATGTGTAAGAAAAGCTTGTTTCAATTTTCATCTCTGCTTAAACAGAGAAAGGCTGTGGCATTGTGGCAGGCAGTTTGGGTGGGACCAAGGTAATGCTGATACTAGGAAGTTATAGGGAGAGTGGTTTCTACCTCTTCATTATAGGATTGCCCACCACTTGTCTTCATGCCTGTTGTCTGGGTGATGCTGCTCCTCAGCTGCTGTTACAAAAAGTCCTTTGATAACCTTGTGTGATGACTAAACACCGCTAATTGTCCTTGGCAAGATTTCATGGTCGTTCATGCATCTCCAACTTTGATGCTAGATTAGGTAGTCCCTTTAAGAGGTACCTCTTAACGCCTACGCTTTTCAGTATTGTAATGGTCATCTGTTGGTCTCCAAGCTGGATCTCAGTCATGTGGTTTGAAATGATAAAACTGCAAAGGACTTGAGCAGCTGCAGAATATGCCCAGGGGAGTGACCACAGCTGTGATCCACAGAGTGTTTGCTGAGGTAGCTGGGCAGCCTTCCTGATGGTCCTAAGCCCTACTGTAAGCTCTCATGGTCTGAACTAATCCTGGCTTGCTGTCTGTTAGGAGGGATGCTAGGTCTAGTGTAGTGCTGTGGGAGGAAAGCTTGAGGGGGCTGGGCTAAGCGAGTTATTTGCTGTAGGGAATCTTGTTCTTGCGAGCTGCTGGAGTGCAGGCAGTACTTTTAGATGTGTCAAAAGCCTGTGCATTTTGTCAGACCAGAGTAGTTTCATTTTTCTAGTATTTTTTTTTTTAAGCTCTTTTTAATTAAAAATGAAATTGGGTGAAAGTCATTCTTTTGACTCCTGAGAATATTTCATTAATGAAACAAAATGTGTCCCTAAAGAAAGAAGTCGCTGGAGTCATTATTACATATAACACTTGGGGTTTTTTTGGTAGATGTATCAACAGTGTGAGACACCTCAGAGGAGAGGGAGACAAGAGTATATTACTCTCAACTTTTTAATTTTATCATCTTTTCTTATTCTCAGTTCGATCTCATTTGCCTGTTTTGTGGAAACTATTCTGTGTGTCTCTATTTCCAGTGCTCAGCAAAATGTGGCCGCTAAGCAGCTTGGGATTCTCAAATGTTTCTCCAAATAAACTAATAATGTGTATTTAATTGACTTTATAGAAGATTTAAGAAATCAGATATTATTGAACGAAGTACGTGCAATAGATTAGTTAAACTTTTACTCTGTTAAAGGCTTTACTATAGTCTCTTGACTTGATACGCAAGTGCTAAGGACCTCTGTTTAAACCTGAAGATAACCATAAACTTTGATTTCATATTATGAAAGTACAATCTTTCTCTAGATCCTGAGCTTTAAGAAGCACTTTTTGGTCTAAACATGTTTGGGGTGCGAAGGCCTATGCTTAGCTGCTTGTTGCTGGTTTTTGGGTAAAACTTGCAAGACATGATTTTGAACAAACACCGTGCAAGAGCTGAAATTACACTGTTAAAACATGAATTTCCTCTAGAGGATTATACTGCACTTGGTTCTGGGGAGATTTGAAAATCAGATCTCCGGTTGGATGCCAAACTGCTGATCTGGGAGCCTGGCTTTGCAGGCTATATATCCCCTTAAATCCTGGTTGCAAAGATCTATTCGTGGAAGACTGGCACCTCTGTGAAAGGAGCTACTGTAGCCATGGGAAGTTTTATCCACAGCACAGAGGAGTATGGTAGTAGGGTTTGGCTCAGCCTGTGTTGACAGATAATGAAATCTTTTTTTAGGTTTTATATTCAAAACTTTATTGCTTTCTAAGAGGGATTTGCATCATTGTTGCTTCTTTTATTACAGCAATATAGACTGTTTAATGCTTGTCTCCATTTCAAGGTATGACAGGATGCTTCAGGAAATACTAGTGTCTGGCACAATTTTTATTGGAAAAGGCAGCCTCTAGATTTCATGGTAGTTATTGACATTAAAATGTTCTTGTAAAGTTAAAAACGTGGATGATTGTATAATGACAGGATTTTCCTGACTTTTTAAAAAACACTGTTGTTACATAGCACCTGTAAAGCATCGCCTGGTATTCCAGGTATACCGTACTGCCCTCGTGGAAAAGGTAAGCTATTTTTGGCTTTGTAGCTGGGGAAGACTAAGCAAAAAGCAGTTATATAAACTAATGTACAAAATGAATATGGCATGAAAGATCGGTTGAGAGGTTTTGGCTATCAATCTCAAATCACCTTGGCTCTTGCTAGTTAAAACCTCCCTTAGCATTTTCCATAGGGAGGAAAAAAAAAAAGAGAGAGTACTGAAATACATGCTCAACTTGATTTGTAAGGCTGTTCCTACAAGCTTCCTATCATGTTACAGTATGTCCTTCAGAGTTCCTTTAAAAACAACAACAAAAAAAAAAGCTGCACAAACCCTTCTCCTTGGTGATTTCATGGCTTTTGTTTCTTCCTCAGAGAAGATCAAGTCTGGAGTTTCTCTGACTTCGTCTGAAATTGTAGGCATGATCAATTTGTTTAAGAAACCTTGTAAGTACTTGACTGATTCTGTAGATTATGGAGCACATGATGTCCTGTTGTTCGAAAGCTCACTGTTAAGTTTTTGTGGCTTCGTCTGGACTACTTTCAGCGGGGAGCTGGCTGAGGGGAGATGTGCTGTGCTTACTGTTCTTAAGCAGGAGCTGCTGCTAGTGTGTGTGCTGCTTTTGTCCATTTTTACGGCAGTCGTAATAAACAGCGTGTGTGTGAAACAGAGTCAAGCCAAACCAAAGAGGTTTTTCTGGTTTATGCTTTTGCAGATAATTCCTTGTGGCATCACCGGGAGCTATCTGCACCACCGTGGGAGACTTGAGTCCCCCAGTTCATGTTATGTCAGACGCTGTGCGTTTGCAATGGTCCCTTTAATTGATGAATGTTTAGAATTTATGCATTTAAATTTGGAATTAAATAGAGAAGCATGTGCTCATTTAGGATCATCCAGATTATTTTTCAAAGTTGTCAAAAAGTTTGCCAGTTTTTAAAGCTTACTACTGTAGTTCTAATTTTAATAGGTTTTCCTATGTTACTTGTCAAATACTATCTTTCAGTTGCACTGATAGTAATTTACTTTATTTAATTTTTATTTCTGGCAATGGATTTGCAGAGATTATTTGACAAATTCAGAATTTGAGTTAAATGCTGCAAATGGACTGAAGCAGTATGAAGTCTGTACCTATGTGCGAATACCAAGCATGCTGTCAAGCAGTGGTGCTGGATTAATGTGGTGTCCTTCTCTTCACCTCTTTGTTGGTGGGGTTTGGGGGAGGGGGGTTTGGCCAAAGTGTTTATAATGAACAGCGTTTGCTTTCAGCATGAGTTGATGGTTAACATCTTAACATGACCAAGGCTTTAGTTTGTTTTCAGGTTTCTTGGTACCTTGACTATTCTAGTTCAGAAGGAAATAGTATCTCTTGTTTCTACTGGATTGCATGATGTTCCATGTGACCTTGTACTATTGAAAATGTATTAAGAGGGGGAAAAGGTTCTCACTTGATTCACTAATTGTCCTGTAGAACAAGGTGTGAAGTCCCCCGTCACTGACAGTCAGGTCAAATGCTCTACCATGGAAAGAATGTAAAAATGCCTTTACTTCTCAACAAGTTATTTAATCTGCTTTAATTATGGATTTAAAGGATGGAAGAAGTAAGAAGATTTACTTTCATGCACTATTGAGGAATTCATGTAGGAAGAAGAGCCACAAGTGTTTGAAATACCTGGCTAGCTCTTTGTTGTCATCTGCTAATAATTCACATGGCCCTTTCATTTGTGTTTTGTTGAGAAAAACAGAGTAGGCTTGAAATATAAAGAAGCTCTTAACTTCCTTTGTGAAGGAGTGGGAGTACAGCCTGTCCATTCAGTAGAAATAAAAGCATTTACTTGTGTGAAGTTTTCAGACTTTTTTAGTTTTCTTTTTGTAGGCAACTTCACCAGTAGTAGAAGTAATGTGACTCTGCGTAAATAACCCAGGACCAATGTCTCTGGACCTGTTGCTTGGGTTCCTGTTGTGCTGTGAGTAAGCACTGTGTTTCCACCATGGCTGCAAAGGGTGACACTGTCTTTGGGAGAGTTTGTTTCATCGGAGGTCCTGAGGACTTTTCTACAGGCAGTTCTTGTTCATTTGATGGTACAAGGAGAGTAACACAAGTTGCTGCTGCCGCCTTCTTGTCCTTCTCTAAGACAAGGTCTTGCATGAGTTTTCACAACCATCCTTTCTGCCCTGTTCATCGCTCCTGGTTAAATTTCAGATCCTTTGGTTGAGAGGCTTTTAGCCTCTTTTACACTGATGTGCAGCACGTGTGGTGTCCATGCAGGAACGTGGTGGTGCTGTAAGTGCTGCCAGGCTGAAGCACTCGCCATCCAGCGAGCATCTGTGGCACGGATGTGCACATTGCCGAGGCGCCTCAAAGAGGAGCGGTTACAGGTAGATAACCTGCTTCAGCTTCTGTCCAGTGTCCCTTCCCACTTTGCTCTGAATGTGTTGTTTAAATAAATTTGGGGGAAACACTTCCCTGTGCTTTTTGAAAAACTTAGTAAAAATATTATTGTATTTTTTAAAGCAGTTGAAATATTTTTTTGTTACAAAGTAGTGAAATCTCTTTGCTCTCTTATTTTCTATTTTTCGGTTAAGCGGTTATCCAGAGTACTATCTGCACTGCTTTGTCATGCCTGGAGCTATAGGATACAATGCGGGTGATGCCCTTATAGGAGCCTCTTTACCAAAACCAAATACATGAATTTGAACACCTTTTAGTCACGTGTTTGACTGTGGTTTCTGAACTGGCACCTTTGAAGTAAGTAGCAGCTGCCCTCCTGTTAATGAATGTGGATACATAATGCCAGGTAGCTGCATGTATTTTTTTCAGATTTGTCAGTTATCTGTAGTACATAAGTACATGATAAATTTCATGTACAGAAACATAAATATCTGTGCTCATCTTCATTTAGTATTTGTTAATAAACTGTTAATAAAACAGTGAATTCTCAGGCGGTACAGCAGATTATTTGTCATTAGTTAATTTTCAGTTTGCAGTCTGAAATACTTAATCTCCAACCTGTTTGTGAGAGTCAGTCAGCCAGAGAGCAGATATACGTAGTATTAACTGTGACTAAACAAAGCAGCTGGAATTGCATTTGCTCAGAGTAATGTTTTCTGCAAACAAATTGAGAACAATCCATATTCTGGCATATATGTCATGTCTCCACCATCAGGTTTAAAAAAGCCTATAAATCAAGCCTGACTGAAAAACAGAAGATTTGGGAGATCTTGCTTCTTTTGAAGCACAATCACATCTGTCTCCTATTTTGTTCTGATATGGTGTGGTTGTGCATATTATGGTTTGACTCCAAATAATTTACAGCAGAAGAGCAGGAGAAGGAGGGGGTGGTGCTTCTGTTGTGATTGAGACATACCTTTTGATGAAAAATCCTGGAAAAAACATTGCTTTGCATTGGCATTACAATGTGTTCCTGCCTCACATCTGGTGACTGGCGGTTTTTTTTCTTCCATATAATATACAAGACTTAGTCTTAAAAAGTGAAAAAGAGGGGATGAAGGGGTGGGAGAAGCCAGAGCTTAACTTGTACATTGTGTGGAGTTACCTTTCTGTAACTGACAGTGCTGTCATTTTATATACCTAAATTAAATGGTTCCTCCCTGTGACCATCCTGGTGGGTGTTCCTGCACATATGGCTTTTGGGCTTTAGCTCTGCTGTTTAAAGAACTATCAAGATTAGCACAGTCATTTAGAGCATCAGGATTTTTCCAGAAATGCAGCAGAAAGCCTGGTATGGAGACTGGGGAATCTGACAGAGCACTGGAATGACTATTCTCTTCACCTAGGACTTTTGTCTATAAATGTTAATTTTCCCTTTCTTAAAGGGAAAGCCTTAAAAAGGCTGCCCACAATGCAGAACAACAACTATTGTTATTTCCATACTCACACTTGACAAATCTTTCAGAAATGATCATGTGAGGAAGGCTTCAAGAACTGCAACCTGGATTTGCTCTGAGATGCTTTGCACTATCTCTGCTTCGAAATGCATCAAGGAGAGATATGCGTGCATCTCTTGAGGCTAGTTGGCCACGTAATGGAAACATTATTTTTATAAAATTTTCTTTCGGCTCATTTGTTATTTTTGTTCTGTTACAATTCTTTCAAACTCTGTAACCCTGGGTAGTGCTTTACAGAGATGGAAAAGTACCATTTCAGCTACTGAACGCTTGTAGTTGAGATAAACTAAGAATAGATATGAAGCAAGTAAAAAAAAAAAAAAAAAATGTTAAAACTAGATGAGTACTCACCTCTTTCCTCTGCCCCCACCCTTTTCCACGTTTGCTCTCTGAGATTTCTTTTACAGTGATTGCTCTTAAGCCTTGGCTTTTACAAGTAGAGCACAGGTATCAGGTGAAGGAGTGTTTTATGCAGGCTGGCGGGAAGCCTACGGTGTCAGAGAAACAGTTAGGGAAGGGAGCTAAACACAGTTTGTTCAGCAGCTGAACTGCTTTGTGGTAGTTATGTTTAACCATCCTCACCAGCACAGGACATCTCTTGCTTTGCCTGGCCACCTGAGTCCCCTCCATTCTGTTTCACCCTGGGACACAGTAAACGGTAAATAAATTCCATTGTAGGCGGGTGATGTTGGAGAGAAAGCGCCACCTCCTTTCTCAGTGAAATTTAATCATATCCACCTCACGTGGCTGAATTTCATGTATTTCACCAGTATAGTGGTGATAGTGCTTTGTAATCCTGGCACAGTGAGATGATGTGTGAGTAGCATGATCAGTCACATCCTGGCCTGGCAAATCCTCGCCTGGAACTGAACCAACATGAAAATGGGAAATAGATTTTTTTTTTTCCTCTTTGTTCCCGCTGTCTAAAGGAAAGAAGATGTTTTAAAGCCCTGTTCAACATCTTTGCTGGCGATATGGACAGTGGGATAGAGTGCACCCTCAGCAAGTTTGCCGATGACACCAAGCTGTGTGGTGCCGTTGACACGCTGGAAGGGAGGGATGGCATCCAGAGGGACCTGGACAGGATGGAGAGGTGGGCCAGTGCCAACCTCATGAAGTTCAACCAGGCCAAGTGCAAGGTCCTGCACCTGGGTCATGGCAATCCCAAGCACAAATACAGACTGGGCGGAGAATGGATGGAGAGCAGCCCTGAGGAGAAGGACTTGGGAGTGCTGGTGGACGAGAAGCTCAACGTGAGCTGGCAATGCGCCCTTCCGGCCCAGAAGGCCAACCGCATCCTGGGCTGCATCAAGAGGAGCGTGGCCAGCAGGTCGAGGGAGGTGATTCTGCCCCTCTACTCTGCCCTGGTGAGACCCCACCTGGAGTACTGTGTCCAGTTCTGGAGCCCCCAACAGAAGAAGGACATGGACCAGTTGGAGAGGGTCCAGAGGAGGGCTGTGAAGATGATCAGAGGGCTGGAGCACCTCTCCTATGAGGACAGGCTGAGAGAGTTGGGGCTGTTCAGCCTGGAGAAGAGGAGGCTCCAGGGAGACCTGTTAGCGGTCTTCCAGTACCTCAAGGGGGCCTACAGGAAGGATGGGGAGAGGCTGTTCAGTAGGGCCTGTTGTGATAGGACAAGGGGTAATGGGTTTAAATTAGAAGGAGGTAGGTTTAGATTAGATATTAGAAAATTATTTTTTTTTTACAATGAGATTTGTAGAGCACTGGAATAGGTTGCCCAGAGAGGTGGTGGATGCCCCATCCCTGGAAATGTTCAAGGCCAGGCTGGATGAGGCCCTGAGCAACCTGATCTAGTCAGGGATGTCCCTGCTGCTTGCAGGGGGGTTGGACTAGATGACCTTTGAAGGTCCCTTCCAACTCTAACCATTCTATGATTCTAAAAGGAAATGTCTGCTTGTCCTAATTCAGGAAGAGAAAAAGTTGTCATTTGTGTAAAAGCCTTTTTCTACCTGAATTATTTTAGACATTTAAAAAATGTTTAGGTTTGTAGATGCTTGAGTATAATCTATTATGGCTGCTTCTCTTCTCCTCTTTAAATTTGCCTCTTAAATAGAATGGGTAAAGGGAGATTTCACTTAGCATCACAGTAGTAGCTTGATTTTTTTCCATTTTGATCATACAGATCTTATTAAAAAAAACCTTGATATTTCTATTTGTAGTGTTCATACACTACAAGATATCTTACTTGTCTGACATTTAAAATAACACTGCTTCTACTTATTAGTGTTTTATGTTAATAAATATACTCAGTGTCAGGCAAATAAATTCAATGGCAAAATACATCTATTTGAGTGTTTAGTGAAGTTAATATTAGTTTTGCAAAGATCAGAAGAAAAATATGCAAGAGGTTTTTATTTCTTAGATATTTTTATATAGATGCAAGTCTAAGTTGTAAAATTTCATGAGATTTCTCTGAGTTTTCCAGTTTCCAGTTTTCAAGTGATGTCCTGTTTCTCTGTTTTAATTTTGGAAAACAAAGGCAAAATGTGATTGGTTCAATTCTTCAGTTGCCTCCAAATAGCACAAGCTCCACTGAAAATATACAGATCATATTACTTTTGGTGTGTGTTCTGATTTTTCTTTCTTTCTTAATAAATAGCAACAGAGAAATATCTTCTTATTCTGTGTATTTTATTATGTTGACAACAAGATGAGGAATTGAGTCAATTCTAAGCTCCTTTAGAGAAAAGCAGAGCTAGTGTTTAAGAAAGTTGCCAGAACATCAACGCTAAGACTTACAGTCCTCTTGCTGTAAGAAAAATCTCTTACATATGTCTTGTGTCAGTGCTTGGCCTGGGTGGTGAAGGCATCCTGGGCTGATGGCTCCGGTGTGGATGTGGAAAAGCCGCTACGAGTTCCCTGTCCTATCTTTGCTCTGTGAAATAGTTGTCTGAAATTTGCCTTTGTGGCTCAGCCACACAGGGACAGGTGATGAACAAGGAGTGACTAGTTAAGGTTTGCAAAATGCTTTGAAGTTTGAAACACAATACTAGCATAATTAGTGATTAATACTAATGATGAGTTTTTGTGTTGTCTCCATGGTCTGTTTAGCTGCTCAAAATCTTTTTACTGAAATTGCTGGTAAGGGCATTGGTTAAGCGCCGGCTCAGCCGGAGCTTTTCTCTTTGTAGCATTCAAGTCAGTATTGAGATACCAATTTCATCCTTAAGCTGATAGTAGTCTATCTTACAAAAATTGGCGATTTCAGAAGAAGGTGGAAATGACCATCTAGCCTATCCTTGGCACTCAGAAGGGAGATGCGCTGTGGGCTGGAATGACTGTGACAACAAGAGAGGTAAAAGCAAAGTACAGTGATGTTCTCTGTGCAGCACCAAGGCATATTTAGGTATCCTGAGGATCTGCGGCTGAGCATCTTGCTTGTGTACCTGGGAGGCGAATCTTGTCCCTCAACAGAATGGAGAAGTGTCTCGGTGTAGTGCCTGCTGTTCCTGAGGAGGGAGATAATCTGGGCTTGTGTACGTAGTGAAAGCTGCTCAGATAGTGGAAAAACAGATGTTGGGTAAATAGGCAAACTCACAGATTTGGGCCAGCTGTACTGAGTCTTAATCTGGCCACAATTAATGTCAATTTGTGCAAAGAGGTTTTCTTTATCAGAAGGAGTAAGTGAGCCTAGAGGAGCGGTTGGGAAAGGAAAGTGTGCAGCAGAAAAGTGGAGGAGGAGGACAGTGTCCTCCTGCCCCGGCTCTGGACACACTCTGCACGGTGGGTCCTTACACGAGCACGGCGTTTCCATGCTTTGGAGGGGAACACAGAGCCGTTCTTCACCCCCTGTGCTGCTCTCTGATGTTGTTTGCCATGATGTTATGGTGATGCACCAGTTTGGAGTGCTGTGATTCTTTCTGACCACCTTGCCCAGGAGAATAAGGTGGCTGAGGTTTGGCTTTCTTCAGGAAAGAAAAAAAAACAACCTTAAACAAAACAAACCTTTTCCCAACTCCCTGCTTCTCTTCACTGTGGTTTTCACCATGCAAGCATTCATGGAATCTTAGAATGGTTTGGGTTGGAAGGGACCTTTAAAGGTCATCTGGTCCAACCCCCCTGCAAGGAGCAGGAACATCTCCAACCAGATCAGGTTGCTCAGTCTTCACTTCATATTGACTTGGATCTTAGCTTTTTAACCAAAACAATTTCTGAATGCCATGATTCATGCAGCTCTTTTCTTAAGAAACAGTTGATTTTCTTTACTTTGCTACTCAGCTGTAAACGATGACAGCATGATTTTAGTTCTGTGAAATCAGAGACAGTCACAAACATTTTCATTATTTTAGACACATTGAGCCTGAGTTTAGATTTGACTTGGCTTCCAGATCGTTCAAATACAGGTGTCTTTCTGGCATGGTGCTTTGACTCCTTTGAGTTCAGGATCTCTCTCAACTTTGTCTTAGGTCAGCAGCATGCTGTTGGCACTTGTGCCTTATCACTGTGAAGGTCTGGTCTACAAATTTCATGTTCCCTTTGTGAAAATTAACATTTTCTATGGTAAGCCAGTAGTTTCTGTGAGGATGAAATGCTGCTTTTCTCAGTGGTGAAAAAAAAAAAAGGGAATTTGTATGATCCAAAAGTGTTGCCAGGTACAATAAAGGACTTGTTCTAGAGGCTGGAGGGGCAGAAAAGGCAGTTCATATAACATAGCCCCCTGCAAGAACGATCTTGGTAATAGTGCTTTGAGTGTAGGATCCTCACCTGTCAGCAGCTTGTGCCACTCTTGAGGAGGCAGAAATGCCTGCCAGCACCGGGGAGCGGCAGCGGGGAGGTGTTTGGCCAGTTAGGGTTGTATTTCTTCCTTGGACTTTGGACCGCTCTGCAGCGGGGCCTCGGGCAGGTCGCTTCGCCTTTGGGAAGTTTGTCCTTCCATCTGCAGCTTGGCCGATAGTTCAGGTTTTAAATGCTTTCAAGCAGGAATTGTCTCATATAAGAAATGAATCTGTTGAGGACATCCCATGCTTTACAATTTGTTTTTCCCATGTTTTACAATTTGTTTTTCTCTGAGAAGGGAGTAATGAGCCAACATCCCTTTACTGCATTGATCTCAGGTGTTTAATGCAGATCTGGAAACCTCAGATCAAACCCAGCATACCAAAAGGGTCTTCGATGGATAACTTCAGTTAATAAGTCTTGCCCTAGTAAAATAAAACTTTCTTCCTTCTGTTACATAATGGATGAATGTTTTGTTGGTGAATCAGAAGCTATTGCGGTCTCTTTCTTTCTAAAAGTCTCACATGCATCACTGAGCCCAGAGCTATTATAAGCAGGTTTTATCTTATCCCATATGTTCTGCAGTGCAGCCAAGCACCTCAGTAACATCTATCACATTTATTTAACCCTTTTGCCAACGTCCTTGCATGTATGAACTCCTCTAGCTGCTGTCACTGTGCTCAAGGTGCATGTCCCGAGTTGTTTTCAATCCCCTGACTACTCACGGTGTAAACTGTACCTGGGGCTTCCCCTCCCTGGAAAATGGGAAAGAGGGAAACTCCCTGGCCCCAGTGCTGTTTGCTGCTGAAGTTTGTACCAATGTCCTTGCACAGTCACCCCTGCTGAGACTCCCCACTATCCTCTGCCTGTCCCACACATTCCCAGAGCGACCTTCCTGCTCCAGATCTGGCTGTGTTTTTCAGAGAGCAGCATCTTCCCCATCCCAAAGGCACTGCACAAGACTGGCAGTGGGATGGATTAGAGGGGCAGGATGTCAGTGTTAGAAATGAAGGGCTGTGTGAGGAACATAAGGCTTTCTGACCTCCAGGACCACCCATTGTGATACTTAATGAAAATATTGGGCACAGAAATACAAAGACTCGCTGGGTAGGCTTTAATTTATAGGTGGGGAAAACAAGAGCTCAAAAAGGAAGGGAGGCGAGACTCTTGCCAGACTGAATGAGAGTGAAGAAGTAGAAAGGAAGCATATTTACCTCGCTCTAGTTCTTCTGTTTAACGTAATCTAAACACTTTAAAACTGCTCTTTACTCCTTTTCTCCATTAATATCTCTTCCTTGCTGCTAAAGTGACAGTGACAACTGTCATGCAGCAGAGGTTAAGTCCTTTTACTTTGAAGTATGTAAAATGATCTTTTACTTTCCCTGTTATTCCTTGTTGTGTAAAAGAGAAGTGTTGAAATAGCTCTTTCCTTGCTTTGGGTGATCAAGTATATGATATGGTATTTGAACATTAATGGACTCTATGCTGATTCATTCATTTTTCCTAACAGCTGACTATCTCAGCTGCATATGATTTCTTTGGAAGATACAGTCTTTGGGAGGAAGAAAATGATAAATGGGCTGTTGTTTATAGTAATGTTTTTGCTTCTTTAGTTGGCGAGGGAAAACAGATGTTTCTGGAAAGTAAGATTGGTTCTTGCTGTGCTATGGATCCTTTAGGTAGTATTACTGGTTTATATCAGGTAATCCAAGAATACCTCATCCTCTCTGTGGGACAAGATTTGCAAGAAATAGTATCTTGTGTAAAATCACTTGATACTCTTGGAAAAACAGGCCAGCATTGGCATGCCACTTTTCCTTCCCTTTGGCTAGGTGTTTCATGAGATTATTATGGCTGCACCAATTTGTCGCCTTTGAATTCCTCTCGATCTTGTTCTCATTCAGTGTTCCTCAGGTATTGATTTCTTCTGTGGTTATAACATCTCACCTTATGTCTGTCAGCATGGGACTGTTGCATACTGTCCTCTCCACAAGTGATACGTGCTGTAGCTAAACGTCTAACGCTGTTGAACTCATTGCTGGGAAGCTGTGTTACTGAATCTGAGTATCAGTCTTTTTATGTTGATCTTTATTCCCTTTGTGTGAGCTTAATTGTTTCCTTGGAATCTTTGGTGTTTACTTTGTATATCTGGAGTGTGTCCATCTATAAACACCAGCTTTTTTTAGCTAAGTACAGAAGAGAGGGCAATGGATTCAGTGCAAGTCATGGAGGTGGAAAAGTGACAGAAACCGTCTTTCCCTGTGAAATCTAATGGTCCACAATAGGTACAGGAGCTTATACCTAATTTATATGTGGGAACACAGTTAAGTAGAGCAGAGTCTGCTGTCCTGCTTGCTTGTTCCCAAATAATGTGTTTCCCTTTCCTGGAGGAGTGGAGACACCTCTCTTGGGAGCATCACTCCTAGCTCTGAGCGCAAATGCGTCGGCGATAATGAGCAGCTCTGAGGACTTGCAGAAATGAATGTACTGGGATGTGGAGTGGGTGGGAAAGCCGGCGGCAAGTGCCAATCCCAGCTTGCATGGGGAAGCTCTATGCCCTATGAGAACAAACTGGGCCGAGGGGAGACAGGGTGGCTTTTTCGGTGAGGATGTGAGAAGCGAAGGTGGTACAGATGCACGGCAAAGCTCAGGCTCAACAGGGCAGTGCTTATGGTAGGGGATACCCCGAATTATTTTTAAAAGAGCATGAATAAGCATACTATTAGCTTAAAATCAAGGTGGAGTTTTTTGTTACTGATACTGGCAACATACATTGTAACTGCCTTTTTCTGCCCTAGAGATGTGATTACAGATGTCAGTCACTTACTTAACAGTGTTTGTTTAGTTCCCTTTTTCACCTTGGCTGCTGTATTTTGCCTGCAGCTCAGTAACCCAGCTGCCCTCCCCCTGCCATGAAGTTCATAACGCCGCTCGCATGTGGGAGTTATGTGGGTTTCCATTCTCTAAATTCTTTATAGAAACTAATAATTCTTATCCTTATTAATAATTCATATCCTCATGAATCTAGCCTATTACACCATATTCTGTAGCCGTTAAATTAACTGACAAGAACATGTTACTTTGGATGCAGCTCCTGTACAGTATCTCCTACTACAGGTAGGTATTACAGACAGGTGCTGCATTTCACATGGTGACGTCTCCGCAAACCCCGCTGCAAAACTGAAGTTGGAAAAATCTTGGCTGCAATAATGTCAGCTTTTAAAAGTCACCATATATATACTCCTTTTGTTTATTTTTCTTCTCAGTGATCATCAGCATACCTACCAGCTGATGCTTTTGCTTGGTCAGCTCTGCTCAGAGCGGTCTCTCCCCACGAGTTGTCTCACCCGTCCCACTCTGAGTACTCTCAGCATCACAGCAAGGAGGAAAAGCTGCAAAGAACCAACACCTTGTTATGTCTTTAGGTGTCTTTTCTATAATTGTGTGAGGCTTTCTGTTTCTTATGTGAGACCTGTTTTGCTTGAAAATTATTTTTCAGATGTTTCCAGTGGCACTGACATCTCCCCTGTCCCATCGAGTGGCACAGCCTCACCCCTATTGTTTGGAATACATTATTCGCTCTCTTCCCAGTCATTTAAATCTCTTCCCTCTGAAAGAGCTGCAGTTAAATCTGTATTGGAAGTGTGCTTGCCTTGAGGGCTCTGTGCAGTTTTTGAAAGGCATCACAACTTAGGAGTCCAATGGATTTGGGTGACATTCGAGTCATTTAACTACCAGCTATCTATCAGCTGGTGCGCTGCTAAGGCTTTGCCAGCTGGAGTCCAAAGGCTGTTCCTGATTTACTGGCAAGAAAGCCCATTGCACTGGCCTTCGTGTTTCTTGGAGAGCACCTTTGAGCAGAAGAGAGAGTGTGAGAGGAGTAGCTGCTCCTGTGGGTCTCACCTCCATTGTTAGGAGTGGAGGGACCATGTGCTGCCTTCACGATGCCGATGCTCTCTGCTTTAACCAACTGTGTGTGTCTTTATGCAGCTGACAAATTATATGACAGGTTAAAGATTATTCTAATCTGCTCTGCTACTCTTCTGGAATAAGCTGAGAAAGGGAGGGTTTACCATATGTGCTGTGTTATTCTAGCTAGTGTATCCAACCTTGTTTATCTGTTGCCTTCACACCTCATGTTTTCCTGTGATTCACTGTGACTTACTGTTAACTATTTGCAGTGATTTGAACAAGAGAGGCTTGTCAAACAGGCAGGAAAAAGGTTTAATTGCTGATTTCCTGTGTTCTCCTGGGGCTGGATCTGTGGAATTCCCATTCGAGTGATTAAGGAGAGAAGCAAATGGACCCTGTAAGCAGACATCTTTGCTGGCTATATCAGCAATTGTCCTTGACACAAGTCGACAGGATTGGATGTCCCAGCCTTCAGCCTTTCCTATCCCATTTTTTTTTTCTTTCTACAGTATAGATAGACAGGAGGGATGAGCCACGTTTGAGCTCTGGCATTAGAGACTTGAAAGGGTTTTGTGCAGGGCGTTGTCTGTTGCATTGCCAACATTTGGATTCCTTTTTGTACTTATTTTACTGTTATAGGAAGCATTTTACCCTGTAGGTGATATCATCCCACATCTTCCTCCACAAGATCTTGTGAAAAATTTACATAAATAGACTCTGCCTTAGCGGTCAGGCATTGCTTCCTTAGAAACCTGGCTGCTCCTTATCTCTGCGCTGGCAGGCTGGGGAATGGCGTGCGCAGCCTGTGCAGGGAAGGGTTGTTCCTTGGTATTCCAATGAGTCACAAAGCCTGATTTAAAGAATTCACACTTAGTAATGTAACAACTATGATGATGGGGTATGGAGCAGGGGACAGCTCAGGGACATGTTCAATCACGTGGAGAAGAGCAGATCTTGGCAGAACATGACCATGTTGGCTTTTGCCCATGTTGATGAAGTGAATGCTGTGTTGACCTGTCATGCTTCTTCCGCACCTAGATTCATAGTTGGTGAATCAGTACAGTAGATTTGGAGTTGATGAGGTAATTCACAGTTATATCTCAAGAGCTCCAAAAGAGGAGGGATGTGTGGATGAATGACACAGTGAGAACCTTTTTTTAAAAATGCTGCGGTTGAAGTGATTTATGCAGTAATTTACATTACCCAGCAGAAATGGCATTGCACAGCTTTCCCTTTCAAAGAAGACTGAGGAAGCAGGCAAGGTGGGAACCATGGAAAAACATCTCTTTCACCCAGTCTTCTGTCTGGTACCAATGCTTTCTCTCCTGTATACTCTACCATTTGACGTGTGAGTTTTTGTAGGCAGCCTCTGAAGTGCATGAAGGGTTGGGTCAGCTGTAGCTTAGAGCAATAATTCCTTTTGTGCATGACTGCCTGCCTGTCTGTCTGTCAGGGGTTTTGTGTAAGAATATGTTTCTCTAAAGTTAGAATTGAGCAGCAAGCAATTGGCCTGGCTGGAGATGTTGAGTTGGTCAGCGTATGGAAAGCAGAGCTAGGGGACAGGGAGAGTAAACTTCTGTCCCCCTTTTTCTTCTACACTGGTAAAACTGCTGCTTCAGTGGTTGTTGTTTTCCTCATCTGTTCATTGTGGGCCAGGGATTCTGACTTGAAAAATTCTAATGCTGGGGCTGAACTGGAGGTTTATAATTCAGCTTTTTATCTTTATGCTACTACTGGAATGATTTGTTGTCTTAATGAAGTTGCCCAAATGCCGTGTATCATGACTACCCAATGATACCTGTGTAAACTTCCTAGGGATCTGTAAAGGAAATGCAGAATTACTATCTGTTGCATCTTTGACTTTATAATTTCTATCTAGGTTTTCTGCCTCATCCATCATCAGGTACAGATACAATCAGATGCATGAAGAGTAGCTTTCTGGCTCTTTGTGTGAGTTTGATCCCACTGCTGGGTTCAACTCAGGCTCACTGGCACTGTGCTAGTTTGGAAACTGCTTGTCACTGGAAGTAGCCAGATTGTAATGTTCTTGGGCACATTTTCTCTCTCTAAATACCCCGTAGTTATGCCTCCAGCAAGTACAAAGGGGTGCTGCCTAGATGTGGTTTTGCCATCCACAGGTGTGGCAGACTGGAGTGTAAAACCTGATGCGGTATTGAAGAGTACTATTGCACTACAGAAGATTTTTCATGTTTCCTGGTCAAATGTGTGGGGCCTTCTATGTACTTTGCAACCAAACCATTGCTTTCGGCTGAGCAGCAGCTCATAGGAAGAGTGGATTGTGCTGAGGCAGTGTGTATGCATGCAGCTTAGGAGAAAAGCATATGCAGGGATTTAAATAGCTTATGAAAATATTTGTCACCAGTACAACACGATGCTTCTCAAACTGGATTATGATAGGAGGCTAAAAGTTTAGTGTGGAGTTTTTTTGGTTTTGTTTTTTTTTTAAAGCTTGTTTTAAGTAGATTCAATGCAAAAATAGGTAGAGGCAGAAAAGAAATTAAGCTCTTTGAAAGTTATATGTTTTAGAAATTCTTTGGTGCATCCCAAACCAGAGAAATTAACCTTTTATTGGCAATGGAAACTCTTGGTACCTTCTTTTGCTAGATGTGGGGAAGATAGTTTGAAGCTGCGTTTTTTTTCTTCAGTCTTTGGTGCAGAAAAAAGTTGGAGTCTTTTCTAGTTAACTTTTTAATTTCTTCATGTTTTAACTGTCGTCTTGTCTGTTTTGTCTTTTTGCCATGGTTTTTTTTTTTTTTTTTGGTGAAGCTTTTAAAATTTAAGCATCTCAAGGAAGAAATGCTTGGTCAAATTCTGTCCTGTTACTTGGTGGGGGGGAAGTCAGAAAAATGCATTGACTTTGCTGATATGAAGCTGGCTGTTTATTGAAGTAACCCACCAGCAAACCAACAGAACTTTATCCTGTTCTCTTTGTTCATTTGCAAATTGAGTTGTCTAGTTATGAGGCTCCATAAGTAAAATACAGCAGGTTATTTTTAACTGCTCTTAATTAGAGGCAGAGAATCCAGCACCTGCTGAAATGGGGTGACCAAAGCAGTGTTTGTCTCTTGATGAAAACATCAAGACGAAAGTGTGGTGTAAAGCCTAAAAATGAGCCTCAAATAATAAATGTTAGATAAATTTTGGCTGTACAAAATTATCCTTTCTCTTCATCCAGATGTTCGGCTGCACTGACACCTCTAAGTGGATCCCTAAACCCAAGAGCAGATGTTTTAATGCTCTTATGTTTGCTCTGTCGATATGATGCGTCAACAGCGAGTTGCAGCCCTGCATTTACATTGCAAGCGCCGGGCTGCTTCAGGCTGGTGACTTGCTCTTTGACCTCATTCTTCCTTTGAACCTGCTGCCGCGGTGCGCACTTGCAAGCCCTGCCGAGGCACCACGTCCCTCAGCCCCACGCCTGTTTGTCTTGTAATCTGCAGACAAGAAAAAAGCAGGCAAATTCCAGCCTTTCAAGAAGCTCTTTGGCAAGAGGAAGAAAAGGGAGCCGGTCTCGGACTGCGAGGAAGCCAAACTGAAGCCCAGCCACTCCTTTGGCAATGTCTGCAACGGCACCTTCTCCTCTGATGAAGAGGCAAATGGTGGTCTGAGGTAAGTGCATGTGGGTCTGCTGCCAGCCTGTGCAAGCGCAAGGCTCTTTCTCCCTGCTTTTCGTGGAAAGAAATTTAAATTCTCCCTCTGCTGAGTGATGGCATGTTGTACGCTGCTTTTTACAAGGTGCATGCATCTCTGCCCCTCCTCTGAACGTGGCACCCGTGGCTGTAGACCTTGAAGTCTCGCTTCTTGCACGTGTTACTTACTGGGTGTGTGTGCTGGTCTGCAAAAAAGAAATCACAGGGGAAAGCAGAAATGAATTTGAATCCAGCTCCATGATTTAGCAGTACTCCATGGCAAACACCTGAGCAGTGGTATTAATGGTGCTTGTGTTTTTAAAACTGGGGAAAGGGAAACCTGAACTATACAGATACTAGCTATACAGATACTTTATTGCATGCTTTTCCCTGCAGGATGGTATCTCTGGGTCAGAATGGAGACATCCTCTTTCAGTCTATCCCGTACAGTTTTTGCATTGTAATTGGAGTCAATAAACAGGCTGCTTTTATTCTTATCCAAATGGAATATATAGTAGAAGCAGCAAGAGGGGGCAGAGAGGCACCTGGAAATCAGATTGTGTTCCAGCGACAAGAGAGGACAGGAGGTGACATTTTTCTGCAGAAATGATGGGAGAAAGAAACTGCACAGAGTTAACTTGTCAGCAATCTGTAACTAGGAACAGAACAGAAAAAAAAACCAAAACAAATAAAAAAAGCACACCCCAAAACAACAATGAACCAAGACTGGATGCACAAAACTAATTGGGTCAGTACTACTTATTTCACGTTCCAACTGAAAGTCTTGGAGAGGTTAATTGACTGCTAGCCAAACCCTGCTTCTTTGGTAAAAAAGGAACTCTTTGCACTGGGGAGCATGAAAGTAACACAAAATCTGAGAGGATCAAAAACCATACTAAATTGCTCTACTCAAGAAAGAAATGTATGTCAGAAACATCACCCTGCACAGTATTTTCAATGGTGCAAAATCATAGCTGTGAAAATGTGATTTTTTTTTTTTTAAGCTCTGTATTTTTTGTTCCATTCTGTAAAATTCTCCAAGTTCTAGGTTTCCCCTTTGGTTTCTGCAATGAAACCTTGTGCACCTCTTTTCCCTGTCCCAGCTATTCAGAAAATCAAGACTGAACATAGCCACACTGTAGATGGAGATGTAACTGACTGCTACTGCATTGCATTGCCTGTGTGCATGATGCTGAGCGCCTGTAGAAAGTTACAGTACCTTTTGCCTCAAGAGCAAACTCATGAGCAAAAGCAGAACAAAAGGCATCATCTCGCTGTCAGGGATTTCCCATTCAGCGTAACTGAAAATGCAGTGCTGCACCCAGAAACAAACAGTGGTATGGGAACTTGTCCCATTCCTCAACAGTGAAGTGAAGGTGTGGCAGAGCCTTGTAAGACTGTTAAATGCTTGCGTTTATAAACATATTAATTTTTCTAATTAATAAAGGCATTAAACATAAGTCTCTAGTGGAACAAACTAGATTGCAGAATTTAAATCACAGGGGATTAGCAAATGTGAAGTGTCCCAGGACTCATCTCAAGTGGAGCATTTCTTTCTGCATATGTGATTCATGAGAGGTGCTTCTGGTTTAGCCTGCTAGAAATACTCAGTCAAAACTCCGTGCAAAACTCGGTGCAAATGTGGGTGGGGTTTGACAATAATTTTCAGTTTGCAGGTAGCTTTTGCCACATTACTTATCTTAAAACGAGCATAGATGTTCAGTACAGTGCATTAGATTGCTTTGGGGAGCTTAGCTTTGCCACCCTTTTCTGTTTTCAGCAGCATTGCTTCCAGTCATTGTATTTTATTTTTTTTTGCCTTTAGTATAATTTCAGATGTTTATGAATTGAATACAGAGATAAGCTATTTAAGCAAAATAACATGTGCAGCTGTTTACAAGTTGTCTAACAGTAAATACCTTACCATACTTTCTATTCTTCATATAAAAATGGACCAGAGCAGATATAAATAATTAGTAGTGTATTTATAGAATGAAAATCTTGAGTAGTTTTATCAGACCATCTGCTTCAAACTGTATAAGAATGTACAACAACCGTACGTATACAAAAGCTTAATAAACATTCCAGTTTTGCAGTAAAAGTTCAGGGATGCTCCCATTCCCTTAATAGAGCTGTATTTCTTCATCAGCCTGTAAAGTGCATTAATTTGTTATCTGCAGATGTTTCATGTGGACTTCTTGTTTTGTTTTGGGAGGGGGAAGTTATTATTTTGGAAAGATATGAAGGAAGAAATCTGCTTCAGAAAGATAGAGACAAAAGAATAAATGAATATGGGCTAAATAAGAGATCTGTACTGCTTCCAAGACTAAGCTAGGGTTGCACTGTGTAGTGTATTGCCTTACGAGCCTGCTCAGAGCTAATGCCTAAATCCCTCATGGAGACTGGGCTGACTGGGTGATGCAGATGTACCAGGAGCAATTTAGATAATCTGCATGTAGGTTGACTAGCTGAGTTAGAAGCAGCCTGAGAGATCTACCTGTCCATTCTTTCTTACAACTGCGTCCCAGACTCACCAGATGCAAATAACTTGCCTGGTATCCTGATGTATGCACGCTTCAGCCTTTTTATTTGTCCACGTTGTTTTGCAATTCCCTAGGTGGGAGGTTTGCTGCTGCAATTCATCTTACCCTGCCTTGTGAAAGACTGGAATTCCTTTTGCCACTTCTAGATTGCCCTTTACAAAGTTAAAACTGTATTCATTAACTTTCTGTCCTAACTGTATGGGCTGGGAGACAGAAGTGCTTATTACAAGTTAAATTGCATTTGTGGAGCCTCACTGAAGTCTCCAGAAGCTGCTGTTCTGAGGCTACGGTTTGGCACTCTGTAACATTTTATGTTTGTCTCATTCGTCACAGTTGACACTAAGCAAGCAATGTGAAGATATACGCAAAAGGGCACCTGTGCAGTGCCCCACAAAAAGTTTGTCATTCTGGGTCTATGTGCAGGAGCAGCAGGGAATTACATTTTTCTTATAGAGGGTAGACCAGAGTGCATTTACTTGGGCTGACGCAATATTTCAAAGGACCTGGAAGTAGACCTATCAGGTCTTTAAGACCCAAGTGTGACAACATTTATCTTCTTCCAGGGAAAAGTCTGACAGGAAACTTTTGTCTCTTGAATGTGCCTGTCCATGAAATGGGACCTCTTTATTTGTAAATCCTCATCAAGCTCTGCATAATCCCTGTAAAACTGTTCTCAGGTCACTTTCATAAAGTCATCCTCATTACAAAGAAGTCACCTCAAGATCTTAGTTCTCTAGATATGCTGAGGAAGATTGCTGGTGAAGACAAAAGCATGAGAGATTTCCTGTCTCGTAAGCAACTTTCCCCAGTATTTGCTGAGCCTTTGTCAGCACGAATTGCTGTTGGGACTGGACCGCGAATCACCCAGCTCTTTGCCCCTTAGAGCTGTGCTAAACCGTCCAGCGGTCACTACTCGGCTAATGGATTCAGTGGCTTTGCTGCTTGTGGGGACTACGTGTGAAAGCAAAGTGATTTTTGTCAGATGTGGTAGTTCTTGGAAAATGCCTCATTTTGGCGAGCAGAGTTGCTGTTTGCTGTTCAAGGGGCATCCTTGTTGCACTTGATCAGATAATTCAGAGAGATAGTATAATCGCATTGATTTCTACTACAATGACTGCAGAAGCCAAAAGCATTCCTTTGCAAACATAAAGCTTGGGTTTTGGCAATTTTAGCAGCAGAACTTCAAAATTATCTTTCCTTGACAATTGTCCTAACATCTTGCCAGGAAACTTCAATTCTAGAAATCTAAAGTGGGCATATGCAGAAGAGCTGAAGGAAAGTCTTTCAGTGCTTTTTGTAATATTTGCCTGGTGTCTATACTCGAAGACAGGCTTCACGTGGATTTAAGGCAAGCGTTTTGCACAGTTCTTATCACTAGGCTATATAAGCATAAGCAATAAAAGCAATAAACTGTTTATGGACTAAAGCTGGGGCAAGGAGCACAGCGTGTTCCCAAGCTGCCTCAGGAGTTTTATTGCTTGCGATGGAAAGTTCCTGGGGGGGGATGGGTGGCAAACCAGGACACAGTGACACAGTGACAAAGATGCAGCACAACTCAGGTCATGCATCTGTAGGGAGCTGCAAGTTGTGTCTCCTGGTGAGAGCTGAGTCTACTGAATTTCTCTGGGCAGTCCGCCTGTCAGTGCCAAGACTGAATCTTCCCATTTGAAAAGAGCAGAAGGAGGACTGTTGAGACAGAAGAAAAGAAAAAAGGCATTTCATTGTCATCTTAAGAGGCCTTCATTTAGTAATTTGCTAAAGGTAATTTTTGTCAGAGGCTGGGTGGGTTGGGCTGTTTCGCTGGCGATTCACACCTGCGTCCAAGTGCCACAGACAGTCTGAAGGTGGAAAGCAGACAGTGGTTTGGTACCAGCCATCAGCCTTTATAGTGCAAATTTGGCTTCTCTCTGCTTAAGAGACCAAGGGCAGTGGCCGAAAGAATATCAGCAATGCATGGACAAGACTTCCATGGGATGGGGCTCCTGCACAGTGTGTTTCTTGTTAGGTAATTCCTCCAAGTATTTTTAGAGGGAAAATAGTGTGATCGAGATTTGATCAATCAATGGCGTTGTGCTACTGGCAATAAATTCCAGGTAGGTGTTATTGTTTATCTAAGAGGTATTTGACCTCTAAAGTAAATTTTTTATTTTTACATTAATTTTGAATTCTGTGCCTGAATGGGCACAAAGGGCACAAGCACAATTTTTCAGGCAAAGATATGAGGAATAGCTGTCAACCCAGTTAAATCACAGTCTCTTTAATGGATTGAAATTTGAGAAAGAAACCTACAGAAAGTGGAAACAAATGATGACTCACAGAGAGCTATAAAGGAAAATGGAGAGTAACTTTATGGATTCTTTTCTGATAGGAGGACTAAGTGAAGAGTTGGTCCTCTGTAACCAAGGATTGAATGATGGCAACAAATAATGCCAAGAAAGCCACAGTGTTTCAGTCCCTTTTAAACTTTTTTTTAAAAAAAAAGGTGGCATTGAGTGTACTTTCCACATTATGTCTGCTTTTAGCCTGTGTGAACTTTGTTACTCTGAGTGCAGTTTGTATTGGGTTTGTGTATACACAAACGGCAGGGGCATCACAGCTTTTGAGAGATTACGTACGCCAAATAAAACGCAGGTTCTTCTGGAGGGTACAGATTGGGACCTGTATTCCTGTGCTTGCTTTCATAGGAGTTAGGGATAGGAGAGGCTTGTTCAGTGCTCAGCTGAGCATTTACTTCAGAAAACAAAGTTATTCATCTGATTTTTCTAAACAGCATGCTCAGCTTGGGAATTTCTGCAGGTATTTGTGGTCTTCCACTCCTCCAATGTAAGTCGGGTCTATGAGGTCACACAGTTTTCTCACTGTTACTCATCTCTTGTATCTTCAGTTTAGTTTCTGAGTGTTTAATTTTAATTTTGCATTTCATGTGAATGAGAATAACTCATCTGCGTCAAGTGTGGCCTTGGTTACTTACTGCATCATGCATTCACTGCCATCGTCGTAGAGACTGGCCTGAAAAATGAAAGTAATTATATTTTCCTCACCTCTCAAGTGACTCTTATATTATTGCTCAGGTAATTACCTGACATGTACCATGAAAGAATATATGGTGACTGATTAACTAAGGCAAAAAAAAAAAAAGATTGCAATCAGGAGAAACTGCCCTGTCTCTTTCTGGATTTCGTGTTGCCTCTTGAGCAATCCCAGCCCCTGCTCTGATGGCACATTCACCTTGCAGCTGAGATCTCCTTATCATCTCAGTGGGTAGTGCACTTCACGTGAAGTGTCTCCCATGTTACTTTGGTGAGGAATAGTGAAAAGAGTAGGCCAATGTTACAGTCGTATTTTTTTTAGCATTCCTGTACTACCTGTAAACATCACATTTGGTGCAGATGACAATCAGCAGCAGTAAACGAAGATCCACATTCCCATTTCAGGCCACCCAGGGGTTTCCCTAAAGGCTTGATCCTAAGGTTCAGTCTGTTTTCAGCATCTCATTTAGATAGACTCTTATAAAGCAGACATATCAAAGTAGTTGTTGGCAATCTGTCCCAAAATTTCCAAAAGCAGCTCATGATATTTTTAAATCTTCATAAAGTGAAGTCTTGCTTTTACCTCCAACTCACACTTAAAAGCTAAATGCATAAGTTTTTAATGTCTGTGTATTGTTTTTTTCTGCATGACTATTAGAGCTCATCTCATGAAAATGATTCACCATCGGTTCAGCTGCTCAGTTTCTAAATTTGAGAGTGGGGAGGAGGGAAACCCAACAACCTATAAATGATAACTTACAAGAATCTGCTTTGTTAAAATAGGAAGAATAAGAAAACTTTGTTTGATGTATTGGTTTAGTAGCTGGCAGTACACCTATACATTCATATATCCCTATGAATCGAGGGTGCTGACTAAACATGAAAACAACCAGGCCTAGAGAATCACAGGCTTTTGTGGTTTGGGTCCAGGGGGATGCCCTGATTCCTTCTTGGACAATTTCAGCCGCTACTACAAGAGATCTTCCCTCTGTTACATCTAATTTTCATACACTGGGCAATTTGTTTTTTCTTTTGCTCATCATCCTGATTTCTGCAATTGGCTTTTGTCAGTCTCCTAATTTCCCTTGTAATTGCCTCATTTTGAGTGCTTTCCTGACTCCGGGGGGGAGTGCCTTGGTGCAGTGGTGCTTGGTGTCCACCTTCTCCTGGAGCCTTTGTTTTAGCAGCACTCTTAATTTCACTAAGGATTTCTTCAAGCCCAAGCAGAGCAAAGCAACATACAGGCATTGTAAGGCTTTTGGAAACAAAGCATGCTTGAATTTTCCTCACTTGTGTCAGCTGACACAGATCCACATTGAACAAGTTTCTTATTTCTGGCTTACAAGGTGTATTGTGGGAATAAAGGGATGTTATAGGGCAGAAAATGTGGCAAAGAGCACCTTTGCGCTTTCCAATTCTTGATTTGCATGGATCCTTTTATAGGATTCATTACAGATGTTGGTGAAATTAGAAGTTGTTTCGCCTTTTCTGTAACTTATATTGCAGCTGAGCAGTACAGGAATAGGAGCTGCAACCACCGTATGAGTGGCCATTTCTGACACGTACTGGGTGGCATGAGGTCAGGGCGGAGGAGTAGGGAAAGCCTTCCTGAAGCGGTCCCAGGTGTCTTGACAGTACATAGGAATAACATCATGCTCAGTGTTTTTGTTGATCTTGCCCTTTCTTGGCGACCTGGCTCTTGCCTTCCTCCCTCGCTTAAGTCTTTGTGCTCCTGAACTTTGTTCTCAGGTATGTGAGCTGGGACTTTTCACCTCTTGTTGCCATTTTATCACTTACTAGAAGTTAGCACTAAATGCCATCAACTTGCCATTTAGTTGTTTTTTTTTTCTCCAGCTGCTACTTGAATACAAAGATGCTTCATTATGTACCCTGTAGTTTGTATATGATCCTTAGAACTCTTCACTAGGCTTTCTCTCTGCAACAGCCATCAGCATTTTATACCAGGTCACACTCTGTGTCTGTCTCCTTTTTGCCTTGTCTTTCATCCTCAAGCCTGATGGTGACTAGCTTCATTTTCATTTTAGTCATCCCAGAACTTTTTTTTTTTTTTTAAACCTTGGTCTTTATTTCTTACATCACAAATGCTGTCTTGCTTTAGTCTCCCTGAAAGGCTAGGCTGCCCTGCTCTCCACTTGTTCTCCCCTCCCTTGCCTCCCTTTCAGATGTTTTCATTGCATTCCTCCTCCTAATCATCATATACTTTATTTCCTTGCAGATTCTGCATGACAGCTGCCTTTTCCGCAGCTGGGAAGGTCTAGGGCTAGGCTCCTGAACCCAGTGGAGTTGTCACCCATAGTATAATATGCAGTCTTATTTCCTCTTCCTTTCCTTCCTCGTGAGATAAATGCAATCTCTATATAGCACTTACTCCTACCAAGGCTAACTTAGACTTTTCACTTCCTTTTCTTGACGTTTTGCCATATTTTAGAACAAATTTTGCATAAACATATGCTGCTGTTTAATAGAATAGTGTCACACGCAGTGGATTGCCAGGTCACATGTGAAAGTTGGACCATTTAGAGCCCTGTGCCTTCACTTACTTTGCATATTTCTCTAACAACTGGTGACTTCTCCACAATCCTCAAGCTGTGTTAGGGATTCACTTGCAGAGCTACTGTAACAGAGTGATACCTTTCTTTGCTCTGCATACTGAGACTTTCTGAGGTTGGGGGAGCTGGTGAATAATTACACAAAATTTTTGTGTCAAGAACTATCTAGTCCCACTTCATTGCCTTTTTGTCAGAAAGCAGCAGGGGCAGGGCTGCTGCCTCAGCAGGGGCAGCAAGGGGAATCCCACAGCAGGGTAGGGGCAACATCACCTGGGACCCAGTCCCACAATATGTAAGTGAGGCAAGCAGGACAGATCCTGGGGTGGTGGCCAGGCCCAACCAGGAGTACAAATAAGGCCATACCTGGATGATAAGGCAGGTCTAAAGCCAGGAAGTCCATCTGTAGGTCGGGATCAGATCTATTGATCACGCCACAGGTCCACAGTTGAGAAGGCAGGGCCAAGGGCAAGCCAGGAAGTCAGTCTGCAAATTGAGGTCTGGATCAAGGGGCTTCATGCCCAGGGCACAGTTGTAGCTGAGCTGGAAGCCAGCACTCCTCCAGCATAGCTCAGCCAGGGACCAAAGCCTCAACTGTGATCTTAAATAGAGCTCCTGGACCCATGTGTGTGGGTGAAGGTCCCAGGTGAGGCTGGTCAAGAACATTAAGGCTTCTTAGTGTACTCAGGGCCCTGACACTTCCCATGATTAATTTCTATGCCTGTAGTGATCATGATTTTGGTTACATTATTAGCATGCATTCAAGACGCATCAGCTGCTCAAAATTAGACTTGATCCCTACTTTAAGAAAAAAAAAAAAATCACAGTAAGTTCACAGGTGACAGATCTCTTGATGACATGAAACTGGAGCTTTGTATAAAGACAACGTTGCACAATGTCTTGAAATGAGCAAGGCTCCTAACACAGGAGCTGTAAAACAGTGACGTTGTCACTGGCGTCAGTGGGGCTGTGGTGGGTTGTAACAATGGGACCGTGCAGTTTTCCTAGAGTTAGTGCCCTGAGGTTTGGCAGTTCCTGAAGGTGATACGGATGCTTCTTTAGATTGAGCACAGAAATGATCCCTAAGTTTATGTTATGAAAAAGAATCCTTGAACTATCCTGCTTAAAAAAAAAATTCTCCCTTTTGCCTACTCAGCTTGTAAGGACCATGTTCACGGGTTTGTTAATGCAATGAAGCAACATGCTGTCAAAGGACAGTTGTAACTCAGAGTTATGTTGCAGCATGGACGATATTCCCCATCCAGGTGTGAGTTAGAACTAAAACTCACATTCCAGCATGACAGATGAAAGACAGGACACTAAAAATACAGCTCAGAATTACAATCCATTTTCCTCTATTACGGTATTAATGCATCTCTGGAATGACTAGAAAATGCAATTTATGTTTTTCATCTCTAGCTGCCCTGGGGACATTCACAGGAGATGCAAAGAGTTGGAATGAGTTTTGTTTTTAAAACAGAACTTTAAGTATCACTGCACTTGTATTTCCCTGGAGCACTATTCTGGGCGGTGACTCTCAGATGTCTTTGAAGGGATTGTACGAAGGGTCAATACCTGGCCAAAACAAATTCGTTCTTGCTTGGCATGCTTTGTGAATTCTTTAGTGTTATAAATGGCTGTATATTAAAAAGTTGGCTCTGTTCTCTAATGATTACAGAATTGTTTTTTAGTGGAAATCTAGAAGATTGAAAGTCATGAGACTTTTTTTTTTTTTTTGGAGTCAATCTCTACAAACATGAAAGAACAGAACAACTCATTCTTTCCCTTTATTTTCCATTTTCTATTTCTAACTTTTTAGTATTGGAGTGGGAGGAACATTTATGACACACCGAAGAGGCAATTGGTGGTGCGAGCTTTCTGTACTACAGTAATGCGCTGGTGCGGGATTATGCAAGACCTGAGAGCCCAGTGTTCCCTGCTGGCAAAACTCCCCCTTTTTAAGGACCCCACATTTGTCTTTGAGAGGAAAAGTATCTCTGAAGGAAAATAGGGTCTAAAACATAATAGCCACCAGTACTCAGGTAAATTTAGCTTTATATTCTGTGTGGTATTACCCCTGCACATATTCTGGTGTACTTAAGAGTGCAGTCCCACAGCAGAATGAGCTGAATGAAGTCCAGACTGCAGTTATCTGACTCTTTCCAGCAGCGCTGTGGACACACAGCTAGCATGGAAGCTTGTGCCAGTGTTTGCTCAGTCAAACTGGGAAGTTGTGTGGGTTTTTGGTTTTTGTCAGTTTGTTGTGTGGGGCTTTTTTGTTGTTAGTTATTCAGACAAAACAGCTCTGAATTCTCTCACATGAACCATGAGCACTAAGCAGGCACAAAAGAGGTGATGAGAACACGTAAGAAGGAGGATAAAGGGAGAAAGGGTGCTATCTCACCCAGTCTGGATTTGGAGTCCAGGTGACAGAAGATCACATCCTAAACATACACAAATGCATCGCAGTGGATGGCAGTGGATGGGGATCCAAAGAGAAATCTCAGTTTGCTGGTCTTCATGTGAGAGGAGAAGGCTTTTTTTAATAGGCTCAGGGTGTACCCATTCTGCTGTCGGGAATGTTTCACATTTCCTAGTTTCTTAGACATGCAGACATCTCAGCAAGAGTGAGTAATGGAAAGAGGGTTTGCTGCACAAAAGTGCAAGCCAAATTGATGCATAGATACATTAGGTCTATGGAACTTCCAGTATCTATGGAAGTTTTACCTGTGGTTTTCTGGGATTCTTCTGAAGTACAATAGAGGGTGCTCTCCCTTTCCAGGGCAGTGAATTGGTCAGCACTGAGTTAGAGTCTGAGAAACATACTCAGAAGAAAGCTGGTTAGGGACAAAATGTATTTGAGGCAACTCCTTTTACAGCTAAATACAATTAAACTTAGGCTAGGAGTCCACACGATGTCCATGGTCAAGGTGTGGTGTGGTCTTCATAGTCCGTATCTTGCTTTATTTCCCACTCATTTGACACTACTGGCTTCACTACTTGTGAAAATCCTGTGGGATGGTTGGCTCTGCTGTACTTTTATGCTCTTGGGGTACCCTCAAGATAAAGACACATCCTGGTGCACTCTTTTTGAGCCAAAGTCGATGTGTATCAAAGAACCCCTCATACATTCTCAGAAATGCAGTTCTTAAGAATTTTTTCATAATAAAAGAACATGAAAAGTATGTTCTTAGATTTGCTGAGAAACCAAGTATTCCTACCTGTCTTCAGGAATCTGAAGAGGGACACAGAGGTGGCAAAGAAAACTCTGAGAATGAATGGAATTTAACTTTCCTTTGACTGTAAGAAAACTAATTTTGAAAATTTATGTGTTGGAAATGAAACTGGAACATCATACTTAGGTTGCAACATATCTTCTGTGAGCTTTAAGGATTTGCTAAAAATGCTTTGTATTTTGGTATAACGCATCTATAATTCATTTAATTCAGTCAGGTTTCTAGAAGTGAGTCAGATAATGATTCAGTTACTTTCAGCACAAACAGCCTCTGAAGTGTCATCGTTGGTATTATCAACAGAAGTGCTCGTAAACTGATGCTGCTGTTTTCCCATATCTCTTGGAAGCAATATGGCAGTTTGAAACTGTAATACCTTCAGCCGTGGCTACAACTATAGCCCGGGTCTCTCTCACACCACGAATCGATCGAAAGCCATTCCTGGTGTCGACATGCCTTTTAACCGAGGGGAAGGCTTTCTGAAGCACAGCCTTCTGTAGATGGGGATTGTGAGGATGTTATTGTGTAAAGGCATCCAAGAAAATCTTCAGAGATGGGAATGGTGGTACCAGTGAAGGAAACTCAATTATTCATATTGTATTATGACTTAAAAGAGATTCAGTCTTTCTGAAAGTAGAACAGGAAGAGAGTGAAAAGAGGTGGAAAAAGGATCTCTGTGATATAATCTGTCAAGCTCACAGCTGGGAGGATTTGAAAGGATTGTAGGCTCCAACTGCATAAAATAAGAGACTGCTCAGAAAGTTCAAGTAGCCTGGGAACCACCCTAAATGCTATTTAAACTCACCTGTAAAAGAAATTAGGTTACTACAATGTGTGAATGTGTTTTTTTCTGATGTACGTTAGCCTACATAGAGATTTAAGCAAAATTCTTAAAACATTTTTTACCAGTTATTGGTCATGCAGCTAGAAAAATTGCGCAGTCACCCAGTTCTGATACATCCAGTATATCTGCAAAGCATTTTGAGAGGATATAGTAGAGTTCTTGGGTTAAGTCACTGCAGGGTTTCTTGTGAATGTTTCATGTGTTCTGACAATTTGGAGAATGTTTGTTTTGGTAGCAAGTTAATAAGAGAACAACGATAGACAAAAGTTCTCAAATGTGTTTGGCCTCAGCTCTCTCAAACAAAAATGTAAGCTGCCAGGTAATGAGGATGTCCATAAACTGAAAGCAGTTGGCATATGGGAGACGCCAGAGAGATGAGTAACATGGTCCTAACCTGCCATCAGTATCTTTGGGGGCACTTGTCAGAGATAGCATTGACCGTTCAGTGGTGATGTACTTATGATTGCAGGTCACATGAAGCTCCCAAGCTGCTTCATGTGACCCAGTGTCCCAAAAGAAGCTTTAAATGACACTTTAACAAGTCTGATCACACTAGCCATAAACCCAAATCTGCACATGTCCAAAAGCTGGTGTGCTGTCTGTCTCAAACAGTCAGGAGCTTCTCTGGATTAGTTCACAGGCAGGAGGTGAGACTAGATCACTGAAGATAACCTCAGTTCTGGAGCAGGATGGGGAAGCTCTTCATCTGCAGCTATGTCCTAGGCGGTCCACCAGCATTGACCTCAGCCATCTCTCTTTTCCATTTGAGAGACTCAGATGATTGGGCCATTCCTACTGCCAGAGCATCCCTGCTGCTGATCAGTTGAAGTTTTGGGGTTTGAACTGCTAGCGAACCCTGTTCAGTTCAAAAGCTGCAGGTTAGCTGTTTCCAACTTAAATATCAACGAACCGGGGCAACTACAGGCCCGCCAGCCTCACCTCTGTGCCTGGCAAGATCATGGATCAGATTCTCCTGAAAACCATGCTAAGGCACATGGAGAGGAAGGAGGTGGTTGGTGACAGCCAACATGGCTTCACTAAGGGCAGATCGTGCCCATTCTATGATTCTATGAAACTCATTAGTGAGGTCCAGAACGATTTGCAAACAAGTCACTGAACTCTTTGTTGCCTGAATTGCAACCCTCACCTACTAATTAGTTTTGACAAACAAAAGGGATAAACATGAGCTGTTTAGTTTTAAGTAGGAGAACACCAACCCACTGGAGAGTAAAGAGAGGAGAACGGTGTCTCATGCACGGTGCATAGCTGTGAGACAAAGCCATAAGCATCTGAGCCACAGTATTGCTGGAAAAATCTTTGAGAAAAGATCCTCTCTGGAGCACAATATGACCTGGATTACACATCCTCAGTAGATCTCTCAGCTAAAAGGTAAATAGTAAATGATAAATTCCCACTGGCCTTGCCTTCTGCACCTGCAGCAGTTTCACATATTGAACAGTGCAAATGGAGGAGGGGTTGGCGTGGGCTGGTTTGTCACATTTTGTATGTTTCCCTCAGCTTTGGTTGTGACTACAGGCGTTTTATCCCTCTTGCTGAATGCAGTGCTGGAGCTTTCAGTTCAAACAGACCTGCGTGGTTATATGAAAACAGCCAGCTTTCACTCAGCTTCCACTCATTTTGCAAGCCAGCCCTGGCAGGAGTTTGTCTCCATTTAAGGGGCATTTCTCAAGCGGCGGTTCCTAGGCTGATTCCTGGACAGCCCAGGAAGGCAGATGTATTCCAATGCCACGCAATCTTACCACAGCTCTCTATATAGGCTGAGTCATGATGATTCAGTAGAGAAACCTTTTTAGAAGAGAGTTTAAAAATATACTTTAATGGTTTCTCTAATACAAGGTTTCTAAAAGAAGGTGTATTACCTTGTTTGCCAAAGACAATGAAGTTGTGGTTTTTATTAAAAAAAAAAAAAAAGAATATAGCATCAGTTAAATGTTCTCTCTCTTTGATGGCTAAAAATACCGTGAAAAATTGACCAGCTCATTGCTTGAATGTGTGCTGGTTTGTTTCGAATGAAGTATGCTGTTCAAATAATAACTTGGGGTGAAAAATAGTTTTTCAATTAGTCTGTGCTTGCATGGAGGATGAAATTATATAGGGAGCTGTGTATGTTCTCCCCCCAAACTTATTTTAAATATACTAAAGCAAGTAAGAGGTTGTGGGTGACTTTTTTCCCTGTTATTTTCAGGTTACTCATAAATAATTTTGTTATAGAAGTCAGGACAGCCTATCATTTGATCAGTTAAAAAAGGTTACTGTAACCCTATATAACGTTATTTCTTGGTAAGAAAAGATTATCATTTTTACTTCAAAAGATTATTTCTGTACTCCAGGGGAAAAAAAAGAAAAAGAAAAAGAGATAAAAATGTAATAAATACATTCCAAACAATTTTTTTTTTTCAAAGTATAACTGGAAATATTTTAAGCACTTCATAAACAGTTTGCACATTTTAGAAGGGAGAAAAAGATTTTATACTGATTTTCTTAAATAGGTGAAACTTTAACTTTTCTGGTTGTTTTTCTTATCCCTCACTCTGAAAGTATCATATTCCTTAGTTTTGATGAATTACTTGTTTATAATGATTTTGTCACACATAGAAGGTAGTGTTAGTTAGACTGGTATAAAAAAATGGATCTATTTTTTTCCCCAGATTATTTGTTTACTGAAACTGTAAATAAGTTTCACAGAGCGGCCAGTAGGTTACTAAAAGGAGATCTCTCAGTTCAGTTCTCTTCTGCTGTGGCTTTTGTCATAGACTCATAGAAGAGTTAGGGTTGGAAGGGACCTTTAAAGGTCACCTAGTCCAACCCCCCTGCAAGAAGCAGGGACATCTCCAACCAGATCAGGTTGCTCAGAGCCCCATCCAACCTGGCCTTGAATGTTTCCAGGGATGGGGCATCCACCACCTCTCTGGGCAACCTGTGCCAGTGTTCTACAACCCTCAGTGTAAAAAATTTCTTCCTAAATATATAATCTAAATCTAGTCATGTTTGTATTATACTGACTTTCCACTCATCATAAAATAGGCAAGACAAAACATAACTTTCAAACTCAAACATTTTCCCCCAGAATACCCCTCCAACCTACAAACTTTTTTTTTTTTAATTCTCAGTTTTCTTGATGAGCCTTTAAAATCTCCAGGAAATTGAACCACTTTTTGTTTAATCTCTTTACCTGTGGATTTAGAGCATCCATATAATTAAGTCACTTGTGACGCACTCTCCTCCTTGGCATTGGTATCTAGTTTAACAGTAACACACTGTGCAGGTTTTGGCTGGCATAGAGTTAATTTTCTTCATACTAGCTGGTATGGGGCTATGTTTTGGATTTGGATATCAACAATGTTGATAATGCAGGGATTTTTCGCTATTGCTGAGCAGCGCTTACACAGAGTCAAGGCCTTTTCTGCTCCTAAGATCGCTTCACCAGCTAGTAGGCTGGGGATGCACAAGAAGCCAGGAGGGGAGACAGTTGGGACAGCTGACCCCAACTGACCAAAGGGATATCCCATACCTTATGACATCATGCTCAGCATATAAAGCTGGGGGAAGAAGAAAGAAGGGGGGATGTCTGGAATGATGGGTTTGTCTTCCCCAGTAACGGTTATGTGTGATGGAGCCCTGCTTTCCTGGGGATGGCTGAACACCTGCCTGCTGGTGGGAAGTGTGAATGAATTCCTTGTTTTGCTTTGCTGGCATGTGCGGCTTTTGCTTTACCTATTAAACCATCTTTATTTCAACCCACAAGTTTTCTCATTTTTACTCTTCTGATTCTCTCCCCCATCCCAGCAAGGGGGAGTGGGCAAGTGGCTGTGTGGGGCTTAATTGCTGGCTGGGGTTAAACCAAGACACACAGGGGCATCTCTTGCTGCTTGTTGCTAATCAAACCCACATGGGATGGTGTAATAAGCTTTATATCCATTTGACGGTTTTGATGATAAAATTTTATTATTGATGAAAAAATGTCAGTGTGATCACACTTGTGTTAATAAGAACAGCTAAGTAATCAGCTAAATGAGGTAGCTCTTTAGAAGTAGGTTTCTAGAGTGTATTACCTCTTTTTGTGTTACAGTGCTGCCTTGGGACCTGCTGCCTGCCTTTTGTGCCTTGACCTGACTAAGCACGATTGCAGGCTTTCTTAAATACGCGGTCTGTTAATGTATGCATCATCACCACCATCTACCCTGTATCCTAAAAGTAACCTTTAGATTTGAGATCTCTAAGGAAAATCGATTGAACTTCTCAACATTCCTCTTAAAAAACACCCCACTCTATGTTCTTCTGAGGAAGAAAGCTGTATTGAAGAAATAATGTGTTAAACTTTTGATAACGGAAAATGTTTGGATGCTTCACTTATAAGAATGTTCAAAGCTTGTATGTAGAAGGCAAGGAAGAGGGAATATCTATACAGCAGAGCAGCTATGCTGTGAAGAGTCACTCTTATAAATTGTTGTGCTTATTTACATTTTAACTGTTTTTTTTTTTTTTTCCAGGTCCTCTCATTATTCTATGGGCAGTCGAGCTTTTTCCCATGACAGTATTTTCATACCTGATGGGAGAACAGAGAGTGAACAGGCCATCCAAGCAATGTCACAGGAGAACGTTTTAGGAAAAGTCAAGACTCTTCAAGTAAGAAACTATAAGTGGGAAAAATATTTAAAATGTGGTGGGAGGTGATCTCCATAATATGTTAGATGTGTATAAAGGTGGGTTGCTTTTTTCAATAGCCTTAGGTCGGTTTCTCAGCCATGTAAGGTTTCTCAGCCATGTAAGTTGTCTAGCCAAAAGCCATGTAAATAATTTGGATAATCTGCAGAAGGTCTAGGTTTTGGTCTTGAAAGGTATGGCAGTGATGCTGCAAGGAAATCTGCAGAAATATCTACATCTAGTGCAACTCATTTGAATTGAGCTCATGGTTTTGGTATGTTCTGATCTGTATGCCTGAGGCCTACAGATGTGGTACTGAGTGAAAAAAATGAGGGTGGTGGTGGTGGCTGGGAATGGCATGCAGAGTGAGACTTCTTTGCAAAGCTGATTTAATTATCCTTTTACACGTTACATTTTTTTTCTCCTTCTTTTTCTCCCTGTCCTTCCAGTGGTTCTCATGAAAGGTAGATATGTTTATCTCTCCAAAGTAAACAGCACATAAGTAATTACATAAACAAGACATTTGGCTATTTGCTTATAAACAGCTTTACATGACCTGCTTTCCCTTTCAGAACTCTGTCCCATTAGTGCTCTAATGAATTTTTTTGCTTTACTACTTGTACATCTGTAAGATTCCCATCTCTATGCCTATCTAGACCTTGAAAGAGCTGCCCTTCAGAAGCACATTTCAGTTTATTGCTCAGGATGCTGAGATGTCCTGTCAAAATGCCGATAAATTTTTAATGCTCTGTAGGTGCTGTTACCCTGTAGCTGACTAGTAATATGCCATTGATTTCTTTTACCTCCATTGTCTTCCTGGGGTCCATCTTTTCTGGTGAGTGAGAGATCGTGCACAGTAGACAGATCAGACCTTCAGGATGAAATTTTTTCTTCTTCCTGCCTGGTGCCGTCAGCAGACAGAGCACCTGAACCGCTTTGGCTCTGCTGACTGTGGATAAAGTTTGAAGTAGAAACCACACTAGGACAGCTTGAATTTCTCTGTGCTGGTTTTTCAGCTTATATTTCCCTGTGTCAGGTAGATTCAATGCACGCTACTTCCCAGGCTAGAAATTATTACATTTTAAATGACTGCTGACTCTGTTCTGTCTGCTGTGTTGGCTTTAGTACATTGGCTTTTCTCTGAATATCTTTTCACTTTGTAGGAGTGGCTTCTCCCATTTCTAAGCTCACCTTAAAATTCCCAGTGGAAATTATTGCCTTCACTAAACTCAGAGACATGATAAGAAGTACAGTTGCAGCAGTTGCTAACACACACCTTCACTAAGCAAATGATAACTCAAGAAAATTAAAGCAAGAATAGTCACTCTTGAAAGTCACAAAATGAGCAGCCAGTGGTACTCCCTTGCTCATGTGAACTTTGCATGAGCCTTTTTTTGGGGTGCGTGCTTGTATGTATTTTAAGGGGGAGTGTTGTTTCAGGTGCTTGATATCAAAAGTATGCTCACATTTTTATTTAAAATTGAAGGACAGTAATTCATTTTTATCATTTCAATATAGCTGCAACCCAGCCTGTAACAACATCCCCAACTCAGTTTTTGCACTCTACTGATGATGGTGATATCCAGAGCAACACATTCAATCAGAAAAGAAATGCATAATAGATTGTAAATTACACTTTCAAGTATGTACATGTTTACACAGAAGTTATATATACATGGCTTTTTCATAACCCCACGGGAAGGCTCCGTATAACAACCCCAGGGGGCCACCTCTTGTACCTGCGAAATCTGCTGTCCAGCATGTGACTGTCCCCATTTCCCTAGCCATGACTTCTGCAACTGTTCCCTCAGTTTTAGGACAAGATCACATGAAAATCCCATTGCACATTTTTAGGTTGACCTTAGAGTTGGGTCACAGGTCTGACCAGTTACTTGGACTACCATTTCTGTCTGAAGGTTTTATGTGCTTACCACTTCATCCTTTTTTTCTGCTTCACTATTCTAAAAGGAGATTGTGTTTGCTACATGATTTTGCAATGACAGAAAACACTGATACTTGATCTCCAGTATCAGAAGCTTGCATCTACTTTGAAGTCCCTTTCCGCAAGCTCAGTCCCACTGGGAACGAACATCTGTATTTCCTCAAGTGGTAGAACAAGAGAAGACAGTCATCTCTTCTGAAGAGCGTTCCACTCCTTAAAACCAGTTCTGTGGCCAGCTCCTCGTAAAGTCATTGCTAAGCCACCAACGTTACTGTGGTTTTGCCCAGGCTTGGTGGAAGCCTGTCACGGTGGAAGCACAGCACTTCCAGTTTCCATTTGCCCAGCGGGATGCTCCTCGGTACAGAAGTGTTGCCAGGATTCAGTGCCCTGCGCTGGCTCTGAACTTGTCATATTCCAAAAGCTTTGCAGATTTTAACCATTTTAATGATTTCTTGGGGAGGTTGTACAGTAAACATTCCTGAAAAATGTACATCTTTATTTGGAAGAGGCACCTTGCTCACAAGCCCAACTGGTAGCACAGTGAAAAGGGATTTGAAATCAGAATAGAAGAGCAAGCCATTTCATACTGAGGATGCTGGGTCTCATTCTGCTGACCACCAAAATGGTACCCCCTCCTCACCTTGCATTTTGGAGCATTGATGAACCCACAAAAAATGTTGTTGCAAAATTCTGTAGCAGTCTCGTTCAGCTTCTTATTGTAGAAATTCTCTCTTTCTGATTATGTGTGCAAGGTAAACTAGTTTATTCTGGAGTAGCTTTCATTTCTTTTTATTGATTTTAAGATTGGCAGCATTCATCTTATCAGGCTTTCTGTAAATGTATTTAGTTATGTTCAAAGGTTTTAGTGTGCGCTAGAAGACAACCTGGGAAAAGCCTGACTTCTTCTTAACCTCCAATAGCCTTTTTGTGTCCTGAAACTACTTTGTATTGGCTCGAGCCATCAGCTCTTGTAATCGCAGTCTTTTCCTTGTCGTTTGGATCTACTGAGATTTATCATTACCTGTTTTTTTAAGACGCAGTGTCGAAAGACAGCCTGAACCTGCTCCCACAAAGAGATGCTACCCCAGGCACTGACGCTCTTACTGCTGAACTCATTTAGTTTATTGGGATCTGGTGCTTTACTTCTCATACAGGACTGCGAATGAGACACAAGGAATGTTTAAAATCTAAATCTAGGAGTGTGTCAGAACAAATGTGAAAGAAACTCTGGGGACTTATTTTTACATCCTTCCCTTCATAGGGTAGTAGGGGTTTTATTTTTTTTCTTGCATCAAAGTGTGTTAGATCCACTTCCTTGCATTTTGCAGATGTGGATGTTCTTCTTTCTAGAGATATTTGCCAGAAATGATCAGCAAATGAACAGAAGACAGTTTTTGTTTCAGACTCACCAAAACTGTAGCAAGTCAAATGGAAACCTGTTTTGAGTGTTAGTATCTGGATCAGTCTAGGCCGTTGTCTCCCCTTTGCTGTGACAGTACGGCGGTACGGCACTGCTGCTGCCTCTGGAGAAGACAGAAACATTCACTGAATTTATCTTGGGTCACCTGGCACCCATGAGGCTGTGGCATTCAGCTGCAAGAAGTATTAAAGGTTGAGTATGGCATGCCGCTTATCACATTTAGGGACTGTTGGGCTCCGTCTTTCAGTTTCGTGTGGCCACATGGTTTAAAACAAACAAAACCTCTGCTCTGTAAATTAGTAAAACACTATTTATTACACAGTAATTAATTACAGTAAAACACATTCTGGGAATCCAGACTTCTTGGTCAAATTCTAAAGGACCATTTTTAAAAGCCAGATTTTTCTGGCTTTGTAATGATGAATGCCCCAATAATTTTCTTCCTGTCAGACCTAATGACTGTTCAATTTTGCATCCCCCATTTTTTAGTCATTAACATATCTTACCTAATGATCAAGCCAGTGCTTCCCCTACTGTGCATTGCACATCCGTATTCTACCAGCCATTCCCATTGTTGTTTGCCTTTGATATTGCTCAGATCTCAACCAGGCTACAAAGCCATTTGCTAAACCTCAAAGCTATTATCTTTTAACTTGATGCTTTGCATTTTATAGATTTGGGAGTCAATTTTCATGATTGCCCGACTTTGCATTTCTTACAGTTCATTTCTTTGTTGCCAGTATTTTCTAGTGCCACTGCAGCCTAATTGTCTTTGTCACACTTGACAGTTGTTTTCACTTTATAAACTGAACTTATCATTTTTTCTTTACCATTCTAGCATTTCTGGGGCTTTTTCCTATGATCATATTAAGCCCCAGAAATGAGCTTCCACTTTCTTTTATTCACATCTGCTTTGCTTTTGGTATGCTGCAAGGGGAGACTCAGGTAGCAAAAGCTGCAGATCCTGCAAGTATCTTCAGGCTTCTCCAGAAAGTCTTGCTCTTAACATGTGAGCATCTATAAGCAGTCCGTTGTATACTGAGATCTTCATTTGCGTGTGGATTTGCTCCAAATACATATCTCTAGAGGTCCTCTGCCATTTCATATACAGTTTGCTGCTTCACATTCTTCTGTTTTGGACTCTCCCAAAATCATTCTGGAAGTGTAATGCCCCAAACCACATGCTGCTCCAGCAGTGGAGTGGAATAGTTTTCTCCCTGCATCTTATATCCGTTGCCGGTGGTAATACTTTCCTCCTTTTCAGTAGGTTTACATGTTAATTTCACATCTAGTTTACTTTCTAAAGCCTCCAGCTATAGCAATATAACTTCTCACTTCTGATGCTTCCAGTTTATTCTCTCTCTTTGATTAAAAAACTACAAATTGCTTATGTGGAGTGTTTTGCTTGTTTAGATATGCTGCAGATTTTCCTGTTTAGTTAAAGAGATGGTCTCTTTTCCCTAAAAGAAAAATTAGGTAAATCATCTTTTCAGCCTAGAAAATAAACGATAAGAGAGAGAATATATTAGAGATGCATGAAATCATGAGTGGAATTGAGAAAATTAATAGAGGACAACTATTCAGTCTCTCACAGCATGAGAACACATGAGCATCAGTTGAAACTAATAACACTTTCAAACCAAAATAAGTATTTCTTTATGGGTAGTTGGACTGTATAGCTCATTGTCATGCAGCACTGTTATTTGTGAAATATTTATGAAAGTTCAAAGAGCAATTAAATTAATAAAAAGAAAGTTCCTAACTGGCTATTGACTCAAAAAATCCTCAGATGCTACAAATAATTGGAGCATTTACAAGGAAAACCTCAGTATGGGCTCACCCTCTTCTTACATATTCCCAAGGCATTTGATTTTTGGGTCCCTGTGAGACACTGTACAGGACCAAGCAGAATTTCAAGAGTATGGCTCTTCTTAGGGCAAGTATTATTGATGAACACATTACTTCACAAGTACATGTAACTAGAAAGCACAATTTAATTCATTTATATACGTGGGAATTGCAAACAGATGTGAAAAATAGGTATTTGAGTTGAAGGCAAAATACTACCAGCATTTCCTGTAAGACTTGTTTGAGTGGAATCAGCTGAAATAGCACACTCTCTTTCAATGGTTTTTAAAATGAACAGGGAAAGCAACTCAGCGGGTCCAGTTTTGGATTCACTCCAGGCACGGAGCCATAAGAATGACGCAGTTTCAGGGGGCTGAATCCAACATGCATGCAGGCAGGCATGCACACAGAAGAGGAACCAAACTGGAGTGAAAGAGGAGAGGTACAGCCTGATCTGGGCTATCTGCCGGTCAATATGGGAAGTTTGTTCTGGGGCATTTCCTATGCAAACACAGAGAGTGCTTTGAAAATCTAGGTGCCAGCCAATGCAGAGCAATTTAACTTAGGAGTTTTATTTATGAAGTTACTAATGGTAAGCTGGTGTAAATATGTCAGGTAAATAGTATCACATTTCAGCAAATTATTTTGCTTGGAAATATTGGGCCTGTGTCATGATCCAGTTACTGAGGAAGATTTTAAAAATCAGATGAGTGCAAACTTTTTTTTTTTTCTCTTCTGAATTTGCAATATTCCTTTGCCTTTGTTAGATGTGCAGCCCTGCCCCTCACCTCGCACCAAAAGGCACGGCATCCATAGCCACCTGGGTTGAGCATGAACAGACAGACTCTCATGCACCTCTTGAATCTTGTAAGAAAAAAAAAAAAATGGGGATGAGGTAAACCTGGTCTGGAGCACAGCCTGATGATCCCATTCTGAAGCTCTGTTGTGTGGGGTCCCTCCAGCCACTCTTTCATGGCGTAATTGTTATACGTGGTAGCCGTGCTGTTCTGCTGCTGAAACAGGTTTGCAAGTCCTGTGGAAATCCCTGTCCACTGGCTGCAAACTGAGGGACTGGGAAAGCCTGTTGGAGTTGATAAGGCTGGAAGTGGAGGGACATGTTCATCTCTTTCCTTCTGCTTCTCGCTGACAACTAGGTTTTTGGAGCAGGCTGATGATTTCTGGTGGCTAAATTACAAGCCTTCTTGCACAAACCAAAAGAGACCAGGTTCATTTAACTGAGACACATCTATGAAGATTTCCAAAGGGGTATTTAAACACATGACTGTGCAGTGGTAGAAGAACAAAAATTTCATGCCTGCAACTTCTGATGACTGGCAATGCAAATAACCCTCCTTAGGGTTATTATCATCAACATGCTGTCAGCACAGGGAATTCTCAAGTATAGAGGATTTATAGTTTTGTGTTCAGAAATACATGTCTAACTGAAACTTTTGAGAAGTTTAAAGCAGATGCTCCTTTTCTGGGAATATGGCCTCTTCTTAATGGCTTTGCAGCTTAAATTGATGTATCTTTCCATCTCTGGGTTGGACTATCTGTGTATGTTCTTCCAAGTAAAAGTTGTGGGTTTTTTCTTTTCTTTCAGGGATGATGCACTTTGGGTTTTTGGGGTTTGTTTTTTTTTATGATTTTTTTTTTTTTTTAGATAAGTTAATTGCATTGTAGTTACAGTATAAGCACATTTTTAAAAAGAACAAGAATAAATTTACTCAGTAGTAACAATGAGCTATTTGAGATTTTGACATTTGGTATTCAGCATCAGCTTTGGAGATTAGAATGCACTGAAAGAAGTTGGCCAATGGAGAACTATTAGTGAAGTTCATTTAAGCTAAATTTGTTCAAAAAAGACCAATAAATAAATAATACAGAGGAGAGCCTTCTGTCCTGGAAGGAATGAGGGCTACCAGAGGATTTTCTTCAATCTTCAAACTAATCTGTGGAAGTATGAGCAAATAAACTTTTAAAATTTTGAATTAATTTAAAAACAAACAAATTAACAAACTGTGTATAGTCCATAAATATTGAGGATAGTCTATTTCCTGGAAATATCAGGAAAATAACATTTTAAACTTTTATGTACAGAAATACACATTCTTACAGCAGACCCCTCAAGCATCCTTGGTGACAATTAAAAAGACCATTCTTTTTCAAGCACAGACCATTCTCCACAGTATCTCCATCACCACACAACCCCCACCATACATTTCACACACAGTACATCAAGAACTTGATCAGAAGATCGAGAGAATAACACACCATCCCTTCCTCCAAAACACATTGCAAGCAATATGTTCCTGCACGGATGTTCTCACATGGAACAGACGCACAAATCCTTTGTTTCTTGGGTAGTTGCTCAGGTAGTGCTGACAGTTCCAGTAAGTAATAAAATTAAGAAGCTGTTCTGAAGTAATTTTCTACTAGCATCAGAGGAGCTGCAGGAATAGCGCAGAGAATTACAGGCTTCACACTATGTAATACAGACCTGTTTGCTATCTCCAGCTCCCATTGATGCAGAGGAAAGATGTAAGATTTCAAGTCAGAGAGTTGTACTGCTAACAGGAAAGCCTGGGAGGACTTGGTGAAACCTTTGCCTTTAAACTCTGGGGGCACTACCAGTAATCTAGGCAGGAATAAAACTCCTGTTCAAAACTGCACACTATGCCAAAATGATGTACTAGATGTATTCATTACTTTCTGCCAAAATCCAAATGGGCATAAATAATGCGTAACTTGATGTGATTTAGTACCTGATTGTGAGGAGTCTCTGCACGTACTTTTTGTCTTAATAGTTTAATACAGAAATCTGGTAATACGGATAAACTTTATGTAAGAGTCTAGTCCACTGAGCAATGATGGCAAGACTGATGAGACTTGGATCCTTTTAGAGGTCTGTCTGCTGCTACCGAAGCCTGTCTTCCCTTGCCCAGCTGCTCACCTGCACCGGTGCTGCTGATTCTGTGCTATGGGAAAAAAAACCAAAAAACAACCAACCAAACCCGAAACCATCTTTGTTTTACGTGATATCTACTCCAATCTTCTGCAGTTCTCAGCAGCAAACTCGTGGCAGGGGTCCATCTACCTACCTGACATTCCAGCTGAATAGAAGCTGCCCAGCTGAACTGAGTATTGCTGAGCTGTAGATGTTCATAGTAACACAAGCCAGAAATGGGAGATCTCCTTTGGAAAATTTTCTGTGCTTGAAAGAGAGTAAAGCAAGGAAATATTGCCATGGTTCCTTCTTTCCTCACTGAAAATGATTGCCTGAGATATTTCAGGAAGAAAATCTATCAATAAATGTTCCTTACTCCATTTGCTCTGTCTAGAGAACTTCTTCTGTCTCTTTTGCAAAAAGTTCACTTTCAAAGGCTGTATGGTATGTGTCTCTGCAGTAGCCCGGGCTGTAATTTCTCCAGTTCACTCTGCCAGAGGACAGATATTATATGCTACTTATTTTACGCTTAATATCTTACGCTTAATATAATTCAAGAGTACTTTCTTATAACCCTTCAGAGAAGATTACTTCAACAAGTAAAATAAATGGTGGGAAAGCTCTTTTATCCATTTGTCTACTGCGTGTCCCCTGCATAAACTTCTTTGTGCAGAGGAGGTGACGTGGCAGTGTGTGTAAGTGTGAGCAGACATGAGTTTCTGTACTGTTCCTGCAAGAGCAAGCATCTAAAAGCTGTGTTTCTTCTCCTTTGAGAATTTGCAGGGTTGTGCCAAACCCTTAAAATTTGAAACTTAGGACTAAGCCTTACAACAGAGATCTCTTTAAGAACTACAGGTGCATGGGATGCAGAGTTTGGGGGCTGGACAAGAAAACGCTTGCCTTTTGGGGCAGTTTTAGTTTCTCACTGTATGCTTTGACTCATAATCTTATTTCTTTGCAACAGTAAGGCTTCACAAGTAGCTTTTATCAACAAAGCCTTAACATAGGACATAGATTAAAAATATAGAAAGAATGTTTCAAAATCCACAGTAAATTTGCAAAAGTTTGCAAGACTGACGTGAACTCAAGTTGATCATCCAAAATCAGAAGTCATGTAGTAATTCCTGACCTTGGTCACTTTGCAGGAAGGAAGAGGGGGTGGCCACCGTGCTGCAGCAATGTGAGCTTTAATTTGATCTTTTTGTCCAGAAGTTGCCTTGAGTGTTTCTGTGCAACTTTCATGAGGACAAGGGGCGAGTGCTAAACTTGTTTTGCTCATAATATAAACACCTTATTTTCTTTTCTTTTCCTTTCTTGTTTTTCAGCAACAGTTGGCCAAGAACATAAAATTTGGGCAGCCTCCACAAATGACAGTTTCTGTGAGGACAATGGGGGAAGCAAACGCTAGTATAGAAGAGGATGTGTTGCTCAGTAGCCCCATGGAGATTGAGACTCAGCAGGACACAGTGATCTCAGACACTGGCAATAAAGTAAGCAGTTTAAATCGATTTTATTGGATTTATAGCAGTATTAAAATGGTAAAGTTCACCGGGGCGTAGCAGATGTCTCCGGTGAGGCGTAGCTGAGCTCAGTGGGCTGTTTTATGTGGGTGGGATCTCTCAGCTCCTGCTTCCTGGACTGGTGAGAAGCACGTGCTCTTGGCATCCTGAGCCAGGCCCGACAGAATTACTGGCTGGAACGTGTGCTCTGAACTCCCAGCAAAGCAGACATCACTCGCAGCGTGGCTACAAGACAGGATATTTTTCTGAGACATAAAATGTCTTGAAATGTGGACTTCCCAGCATGGAAAGTTGTGCACAGCATCAAATAGCAAAAAAAAAACCAAAACCAAAAAAATATTCAGAAATGAGAGGGATCTGGATCCTGGATCTGTAAAATCTTGGGTGTTAGGCTAAATATCCATATTTCTCATGGACAGGAACTGAAGGCAAAAAAAGGGGGGAGAAATATTTTGAGAATGCTTCCTATATAGAAAAATCCAGTATAATTCAAATAATAATTCAAATTATCCATTAAGATTTTGATACTGGGAACTGTGGGCATTCAGGTGCCCAGAAGGGTCTTCTTCAGACACTGAACCAACACAGCAAGTGATGGAAACTCTCTGCATATCTTCCAAGGCGAGACTGGTTCTCTGTGTTGCTATGGTGGCCGAAGGGAGCGTGAGGGACAGAGAGAGGAACATCCTTCCCTGCCCTGGGGGAGGCTGACTTTGTGCTTGGGAACCCTTGGGGAAGGCGTGCAGCAACCCACCATGTGCGTGCAGCCCTTAAGGTCCTGGAGGGACACTGGGGTGTGAGCCTCCGCATGTGGACACTGGTGCTAGCTGTGTGAAAGGCAACGGCACCTGTGTTTCATTGAACCTGTATTTGTAAAGCTGATTTTTTTAGGCTTTATACTGATCGTGCACCTGGTGTAATGGGATCTCAGCATTCCTTAAGTTATGAAGTAATACTGTGATACAATGATTAAAACCAATTTTTCTGGGTGTGATGAATGCTGCTTCAATGCCTGCTCCTTAAAAATCCCCTCCAGTGAAATGGCTTGGAGAGGGACAGTAGCTAAGCGGTTCCCGTCACGGACAGACACCGCTTGCTCTGGGGGAGCTGGTTTGCTTTGTAAGAAGAGAAGTTGTCAAGATCCTGGAGTTGAAACTCTTTCCAGCAGCGTTAATGTCTGATCAGGTTCCTGTATTTTTACCTTAAGTGTAGGTCAGGAGAAAATAAAGGAATTAAGAGTTAAGTGAAATCCTACAAAGCTCGCTCTTTTGATTTGGAACCTGGTTACCTTGCTAAGGAAGCAGAAGTGTGTTGCCTTTTGTAGTGTCTTGTAACAGCAACTGCTTCTGTACAGGCAGCAGGGATTCAAGGAGCAGCAAGGGAAACTCCTGGCATTTAGAAACAATAACTGTTTATCCATCAATCCTGCAGTGACAGGAAAGAGGGTAAAAATCCTGCTCCAGCATGCATGATTTCACAAGTCCTTTGAACCATATTTATTAGATCCTTTACATTTTAGTATCTAGCTATGGTAACCTTCCTGTTTTCTAGTCCACCGACACTCCAGAGTTGTTGAGAGCAAAGAATTTGCCTGGAACAGGACGTGAAGTGGAAGAAAAGGTAACAAAACTTTTACACTTGGTTTACACTGAGTTACTTTCTAATTTTAGTTATTAGAAGCCTGACAGTTTTTGTTTTAATACACATTTCCTTGTTTCATTATCATCCAAGATGTTCTGAATGTTGCACAGTTTTGGGGCTACTAAATAAGCAATAATTAAGACTGAGAAATCTGTAAGAGTTCCTTGCAGGAAACAGCAGAGCTCCGTCTCTGCCAGTCTTGCAGCATTCCTGCATTTGATGTATTAATCATAGAGCCATAATTTTCATAAGCACTTCTACTACTTTGTTTTACTTACATGTAATTCAATAAACATATGCAGAATGTTCCATCAGCTTTTAAGTAATTGGTTCCCTAATTAGCATATGTTTAACCCTGGAAGATTACAGAGCTGTCTTGAAAACAATGTATGTGATTTTCTTTCCTTACAAGAGATGTTTTCTCCCTTGGTTTTTTTTTCCTGTCTTCGTTTTCTGTTTGGATTGTGCCAAATCCCAGGCTCAGGATGACAGCTTGGTGACTTACGGGACAGACTGATTACAGGCTCACTCTCACATGTCTAGACGTACACTTCCACTGTATTTATTCATGAGAGGAGTCTCACTAAATCACTTTATATTTGCACTTTCTGAACCTAGATATTTGAAGTGCAAAAGCAAAAAGCACCAGTCAAAGCCAGTATTGTCTTATTTTATTTTTTTTCCGTTCTTTGGTGCTAGCTTGGTCAACTTCACATTGACTGCAGAGGGAAGGTTTTCTGCAGGTGCTGTGCCCGTCTGAGATCCATCTCCCATGCAGACAGTACAGCTCTGTAGGTGTTCTGTTATAATGGTTGGATAAGTCAGTCTGACTTGCTCTTGCCTAAAGTGTATAATCTGAATTATTTACAGATGTAGATTTTTTCTTTTGACACTGAGAGTGGTGGAACACTGGCACAGGTTGCTCAGAGAGGTGGTGGATGCCCCATCCCTGGAAACATTCAAGGCCAGATTGGACTGGGCTGTGAGCAACCTGATCTGGTTAAAGATGTCCCTGGACTAAGTAATTTTCAAGATAAATGTATGAAAATGTGTAGTCCTGGAAACAGGAAAATATTACAGCTATAACTTTCATGTCCAAAGTTCCATGATTTGTATAATGGAAAAACAGAGTTTGAAGTATTTTCTGCTAATAACTCCTTTGAATTCAAAACTGCAAAGGCTGGTCTTTTGTGATTTTTTTTTTTAATTTATCTATCTATCTATTTTTTTTTTATTTATTTAAATAGAATTAATAGCTTAATATTAGCTTCTTGTGTTTGTGGTACAAACAGGTCATTCCAGTCAAAACACCTCGGCCAAAAAGACAATTTTCCTGTTCTGGCACAATTGAAACAATCAATTTGGATGCAGTTCCCCAGGCTGTTGCTCGTCTAGACAACAGTGCAGCTAAACACAAGCTGTCAGTGAAGCCAAAAAAGCAGAGGATGTCAAGAAAGCACAAGAGATTAACAAAGGTATTGAATCACTGGTCAAACAGTGAGAGGAGGGGGTTACTTTTGAAGCTGGGTACAAGATGACCATAACTGAGCACACCAGGAGGAGCTATAGGCTGAGGACTGTCTTAAGGTGTGATTAACGCTGTTAGAGATAGCTACTGAAAGCTTCTTCAACAAATTTCTTATCTTCGAGGCAAAACAAAATGCCTGCTGCTTTCATTTCGTCTGGAAATCAAGATAGAGACCTAACGATTAAAACCTAGCTGGAGAGAAGATGCAAAGAAGTTTTACTATAGCCAGTTGAGAGAAACACTACTTATACCTGAAGAACTTCCACTAGGATTTTACATTGGGAGAGCTTTCCGATTCTAGTTTTTATACTAAAAAATTTAGGTCATAAGGATGTGAAGGATATCTGCCACTGTTAATGCTGCTCTGGTATAGACAATAAGATTTTGTTGGGAAAAAAATTAGATTCTCTAAAACTGACATGGATTCTGACAGTGATAATATCATTGTCTTATTAGAAAGAATAAGGGTTAAGTGACACAGCTTTTTCTTGGTGCGGCTCTAGAGTGAATTATCAAATCCTACCTTTGTATCCTTACTGCAGGGCTATTTTGCTTTTTATCCTGACATCTTACTAGTGCTTGTAAATGGGACAAAACTATTCAAATAATACAGGGGTCAGGAGAGGCCACTGTCCTTTCTTCTGCACCACTGTACTTGCATTTATCACTCTTGCAATGAAGAAATTAATTTTAAACCTCTTGTTTATACAGAATGTTTAACTGGAGCCAGATGATGGCTCAACACATGATAGCTAGACAGGGCATTAGCTGAGCTGTTTTCCTCAAGAAAAGCACTGGAAGCACTCTTCAGGTGCAGCTCATCTTCAGACCATCTCACTACCAAGACAAAGAGTAAGCTGTGAAGATCAGCATTCAGTTTGTTGCAGGTATTGCATCCCACATGCCAGGGCTTTGGGGCAAGCATGGAGCACCAGGCAGCAGCACGTGCCTCAGTACAGTACAGTGCTGCTGGGGAGCTCCAGGTTCTCTGTTCGTGCTGGTCCCACGATTCCTGCAACAGAACTGGAGTCTCAGCACAGCTCATGAGGGAGGTATCCTGGCTCAGGATTTGTGAAAAGCAACCAAATTGTGTTTGCAGGCACTAATTATTTCAGGCTTAAAGGATTGAGTTCTCAGTAGCAGAAGAGGCATATGAAACTTGTGCTGTATTCCTTGGGCTTCTGTAAATTGGAAAGGGCAGGTCTCAATCTGGATTAGCTCGTGTACACCAAATGGTGATTCAGTATCTAGCATTATACTGTCATCGCTGTTGGGACGTTTTCTTTCCTTGAAAGGCTATCATCCGAACAGGTGAGAGGCACGGGATCTATGATGAGGTGATCCATAAATTGGGGTGGGTGTGTTGGTGCTGGATCTAATGATTGTTTAAAAACAAACAAAAAAAAAGTAGTTGTTTCGCATTCACAACTGAATGTTTGTTCACTGTAAAGAATAACAAGCCAATAGGCAATACTCAGTAACTCCAAACTTGTCTCCCAATTTTTAGGGATCACAAAGTTTAACAATAACAGAATTTGAGCCAGAGGACTTAGAAACTCAGCTGTTTGGAGACAGATACCCAGGTTATAATGGGCACATCATAGCAGACAAGCTGATCCAGAACAGAGATGAGCAGAAGCAGCTTCAGCTGGCAGAGGAGAAAAGAATCGAAGATCACTGGGGGATTCTTGAGGCTGAAAGAATAAGGCAGATTGTAGAAATGGAAGAACAAAGAGAAATGGAAGAACAAAGGTGCCAAGAACTTAAGCAGATGCAGAAAGAGCAGGAGAGAAGGCATTGTGAAGAAGAGAGGAGGGAGTATCTCCTTGAAGGAGAAACATCTTTGAAAACAGAAGAGCAAACATGCCATAAAGAGGAGAGAGGACTTCTGGAGGCTGAAAAGGGGCAAGAGTTGGAGGAGCAGAGGTGTCAGGAACTGGAGAAGCAGAAACAGAAGGAGTTGGAGGAGCAACAGGGACGAGAGCTGGAGGAGCAGAAGTGCCAGGAACAAGAGGAGCAACAGAAACAAGAGCTGGGGGAGCAGAAGCATGAGGAACAGGAGGAGCAACAGAAACAAGAGCTGGAGGAGCAGAGGCACCAGGAACAAGAGAAGCAACAGAGACGAGAGCTGGAGGAGCAGGAGCTCTGGGAACATGCGGAGCAACAGAGACGAGAGCTGGAGGAGCAGAAGCTCCACGAACAGGAGGAACAACAGAGACTAGAGCTGGAGGAGCAAAAGCACTGGGAACGGGAAGAGCAGAGACATCAGGAGTGGGAAGAGAAGAAGCATCAGGAATGGGAAGCGCAGAGGTGCAAGGAGCTGGAGGAGAAACAGAGACAAGAGCTGGAGAAGCAGAAGAGGCTGGAGCTGGAAGAATTAAGGCAACATGAGACTGAAAAACAGTGTCAAGAGGAAGAAGAAAGAAATTGGCTGGAGGAACAAAAAGAATTCAAGGAACAAAATAAAGAAGAAAAACAGAAACGAGAACTAGAAGAGAAAGAGCTTCAAGAAGCTGAAATAAAACTGAAGCAGGAGAAAGAAGCTGAAAGCCTCCAACAACAGAATAAACAGGAGGAACAAAGGCAGCACTTGAAGGAGAGAGGAGAAAAGACAGAGAAGGAACAAGCCCAGCAAATAATGGATAAGAAAAAGAAACGGGAAGAGCAGAGAAAACACAAGCTCACAAAACAAATGCACATGGAAAGTGCAGAGTTTATGCAACAAGATGAACTGAAGCAGCAAAAGGAACAAAATGAAAAAGAATGGAAAAAGCTGGAAGAGCAGAAGGTAGATGTAGTAGGACAAAATGTTCAGCAAAACCAACAAGAAAAATCCTTGGAACAGCAACAGGGCAAGGATCAGTTGGGCTCTGGAAGGGCTAATAGGCATCTGGTAGAGGAGAAGCTCCAAGAAGGATCAAGATCCCAAAAACTCAAACAGCCAGAAAAAGAGAATAAACCCACGGAAGAAGTCCTAGCCCAGAAACTGAAGAGAGAAGTTGAGGCTCAGGAACAAAAGCGAATAGGGGAAGAACTTCGGTGGCAAGAGGTAGATGAAAGACAAACTGCAGCCAGACCCTTCACATTTCAAGTGTCTTCTGGAGACAAACAGATCATATTTCAAAAAGTAAATCTGAGTCCAGTCATGCCTGTCAAAGGAGCAGGACTCTCTTCTCCATCCATCAAAGACTGCAGGACGCAGGCTGCCAGCAAGGGCTCTCATACACTCCCGTCATCTGTGTGTGTACCCCACACCGCGATTTTGGTTACTGGAGCACAGCTGTGTGGCACAGCAGTTAACTTGAACCAGATAAAGGACACGGCTTGTAAATCGTTGCTTGGCTTAACAGAAGAGAGAAAAAAAGTGGATATTCCTTCACCAGAGAAGGCCCAGAAAAAAACTCAGGATCCCAAACCCAGCAGCAGTAAAATGAAATATGCACAAGAGACATTGAATAACCAGGCTGTCCTAGCTGAGTGGGCCTCTATCCGCTCCAGGATCCTAAAGAACGCAGAAAACAGCAAATATAATGAGAGAGACCGAGTCAGTGTCTGCAGACACAGTGATGACTGGACACCCCGAGGACGGGGTGCTCCCCATGGCAACTTGAGGAAAACCCTCTCTGCAAATGCAAAGTTCTCGATAACACCAGCATGGCAGAAATTTTCAGAAGCTTCAAAAACCAGTTCAGATGCTGAGAATGTAAGTGGGGCAAAGGGCAATGAAACTGTGGCTGTGGGAAGAATCACTGGCTCATCTGCTGATTTGAAGGAGGATGTGGCTTCCACTTTTAAGGATAACTTAGCTGAAAAGGCTAAGGAGAAAATGGAAACCCATAGTGAAACGACAGACAACACAGAAGGCTGTAAATTTGCAAAAGATCTTCCATCTTTCCTTGTTCCAAGTTTTCCTCATTCTCCAGGTAAAGAATTACCGCAGCCGGAACATACCGGTGCTCTGGAAAATCAGCAGAATAACAGCACCAAAAAAGCAGATAAACCAGCAACAAATGGAGAAGAAAATGTGTCTCCTTTTGGGATAAAGTTGCGAAGGACAAACTACTCTTTACGTTTCCATTATGATCAACAGGCAGAGCAAAGGAAAAAGAAGAGATACAGTGCTGGAGATAGTTTTGATGGTGTGCCTGACCCACTAGTTACAACAGAAGGTGAGAAAGAATCCTCTGGTTTTGCCCCACAAGAGAGTACATCCCCTGGTGTGGGGAGAACGAATGTCCCTGGTAGTTTAAAAGTTTCAAAAGACTCTTCAGTTACCATGGTGGAGATTTCACAACCAGCAGGAACACCAGTGGTCCTGACAGCCACCAGCCAGAGTGCTTTGCCCCCTCACGAGAAATCAGGATGCAAGTCACTGGTCACACAGAAACCTGCTTTAGCTCCAAAGCCCACCAGCCAGACACCACCGTCGTCTCCTCTCTCCAAAATGAACAGATCGAACCTGGCTGATACATTAGGGCAAAGGTTGGTGAAAGCTGAATCCGAGGGTGGCTGGAGAAGAGAAGACAGAGCAAATGCTGTGCACCCCACAACATCCAGTGAGTACAAAAATGAAGAGGAAGAAATCAGAGAAAAGAAGTCCTTTTTCCCGTCTCTAAGTATTCCATGGAGAGAAAAAAATGACAAAAAGCCTGAGCCATTGAAGAAAGGTATGTATTTTTCAAAGGTTACTTAGCTATTGTCTGCATTTCCAAAATTAGATACTGAAGATCCAGAGGAAGACCTGTGGTCTTAAGCTATAATTTTTACCTGGCATGGTTTTTTTTTGTGGAGTACCACTACTTTGCTTAGGGTTATCTGAATGAACGGGACTTCCCATCCGCACGATTTAATTCAGAAACACACAGACTCAGCGTGACCAGTGTGACCTGCTTAAGCCATTTAATTTCAAGGAGATAACTGAAGAGTGTGTGTGTTTTCCTTGGTAGACATGCTGCCTAGTTAGTTGGAGGATGGACTCTGTGTTCCATGTGTAATGGGGTCATCACAGCAGAGGGAATCATTTTTATAGTTTATATTACATGGTTTCTAATTTTTAAGGGAATATTATCTAGCTTTAAAAATATTAAAATCTAGGTCCCCTCACAGCGCCTATGCGTGGCAAATTCTCAATCTAACCTCGTATAGCTGGGCACAGGAGTCTGCATTTCAGAGGCACTCTTCAGTAACAGAAACAATTACAGGAGCCATAGTGGCTCTTCAGAGGAGCGTTGAAAGCCCCTGTGTCCTGAAATAGTATTCTCTACAAGAGGAAAAATTACCCTTTCGGCGTAAGCACACTCAAAAGAGCAAGGCAGGAATTCAGCATTTAATTGGGAAATCCCAGGTTTTTCCATTCTTGAATTTTGCAAGCATCGAGATGCTTCTAAAGCCGTATCTCAGTGGAACTGCTGCTTATTTTTCACTATTTTTTTGCACTTTCTCCTTTCACTTCCATTTCAAAATGAGGATTTATGGAAATAAGTTCTTTTGTCTGAAGTTTGGACACTCTTCTTCCCTTAATTATGGCTGGAAAACCAGGGAACTGCAGTACGTAGTGGCTCGACCCCTTTTATAGAATTGTAAACAGTCGATGCATCTGTATCACTTTCACTTAAATATCTCACACAGTGTGAGTATTTGTAGTAAATTAGGCTATAATTCTAAGTGTCTGGGGTAGGCTTTCTCACAAAAAAAAGGGATAAATTTGGACAGCTGTAGGAGTGTGTTGAATTAGGTCTTATTCTTGAGGCATAACAACTGTTTCAGGATTTGACATACAGTCCATGGAGGTCTGTGAATGGCATGGCATTCAGTGGGCTCGGCTCCAGGGTTTTCACGAGGTGGAGCAGTTGTACTGGTTTGCTTGAGACAAGAGATGTTTCTTACTTAACCAATTATTTTAATTCTTTCTTTCAGAAAAACCAGTCCTCCAGAGCAGGCACTCTTTAGATGGCTCTAAAGTGATGGAAAAAGTTGAAACTTCACAACCACTTTGGATTACATTAGCACTGCAAAAGCAAAAGGGATTTCGTGAGCAGCAAGCTACGAGGGAAGAGAGGAGACAAGCCAGAGAGGCGAAGCAAGCAGAGAAGCTGGCAAAAGAAAATGTAAACAATCTTTAGAAACCTGCCCATTAGAAATCCTGATCCCATAATTATAACTGTTAGCTAGTTTTATTATGTGAAAGGGAATTTTTTTTTTTTTTAATGTTTGGTTTGTAAGGTTTCATAAAAGCTAAACTAACAGTGAGTAAAAAGTAGTCTGAAATTTGGAAGTTCCCTTTTGCAAAACTGAGATCTCCAGGAGAAAACATTGTGCCATAGTGTGACAATTTTAGTGTAAACTCTGATGCCTTAATATCAGATGGTAGCTAATGGCAAACATAAGCATGATCACTGCACAAACAATGGAACAGAAAAATTGTATGCCTCGTGGTTCTTTCAAAGCTGAAGTGAATAAGATGTTAAGCCTTAGTGCCTGGGGAATAACACCTGGATTACTCAGTTATAGGTGAATATTAGTAAGTTTGAATTAATTTTTATTGTAACGTGTATTATTTGGATAAAATGTAGACAGATGAAAGAAACGAACCATCATGTGAAACATCCAAATTCCTACAGCGGGCACTGAATTCAAGCATCATTTCTTTCCTGTTCTCTAAATAGCTATTTGCTATCCATGGTTTCCTGTTAGTAAGAAAAACTCTTCTACTTACAGTACAGAAGTGATGCTACACAGACAGTTGTGCTGTATATAGATACCACGGATGGTAAAAAAGGGAGATTATGTGGATAACTAAGTATATTTTGATGTTTGTTATGAGACCGATATTTCTGATGGGACGTGCGTAATTACAGACATAGCTAATTGGCGGAAGAAAACAGCCGTGGGTGTAGGGTTGCCCACAGATGCACGCTGTGTCTCTGTGCTGTATTTAACAGGTAGGGCTGGCCCAAACTGTTCAATCTGACTGAAATGGCAACATGACAAATTTAACTTTGTGGGGTTTTTTTTTACAGTCTGCAATATCTGTGAGTTTTAGAAGTATCGGAGTGTTTTGATTCTTTGCCGAAAAGGAAGGTTAAAGAAAGGACAGGTGATGAATGAAAGCATCAAGTGCGACATCTCTTACTTGTAACCACTACGGGACAGATGGTTTCTCATTCAGCAGTTTTCCTTCTCTGTTCTAGGCTGCTGGAAGTAATCAGTCAGATAACAAAAGCAGCAGCAGCAAAACAAACACACTGCAGAAATCTACAACTCAAGAAGGGGAGAAGAAAATTGAGACTGCTGTGTCAAGGCTAGAAAGAAGGGAGCAGCTAAAAAAGTCGAACACCCTCCCAACTTCTGTGACAGGTACAGTGAGAGAATCAGATTTACTTTAGGAGTAATGTGCTTCAGAAATGGTATTGCATGGTTTTGAGAAAGTGAATGAACAATATTTTTTTTTCCTCATATATTGCCCCTAGAATTACAAAGGCATTTGCTTTCAGAACAGAACAACACAACTTGTCCCAGTCTCATGTGCTGGCCGTTATGCTGGAAGTACCTCATTTTACCAGGTTTTTACCAGGTTCCTCTGGTTATTAAGGCAAGGATGCACTACTGCATTTCCTTAGAATTGCTTCAGTTCAAGTTAAAAAATTAGATTGTCTCCCCAAGCCATATCCAACGGTATTTTTGGAACATGACTAACGCACATTAGAGGGATTCGATTTACTGTAAATTGCAATCACAGTACCGTTTTGCCTTTAGGTTGGAGGTTAGGACAGAGTGGGAATGATACTTCTCCCAGGTGTGTTTGTGTAGGAGATGAAGCATATTGTTTCCGACATCTCCCAGTTCCCCAAGGAGAAATACTCACCTCAGAATATTTGGAAGGAGTAGTCTTGTTTCATTCAAAAATGCAAAAACTAATCAATTCAGTTGAAGGTAGCCTGTCACTTTGAATTAGGACCTCTCCCTAAGTTCTCAGGTATTGGGTATGGAAGGTTGGAACCAGAAACTGTTACTTCATCTGTCACTTCAGTTAAGCTGAAACAATTCCTTGTTCAAAAAGCAGGCACATTAAAAGAAATATTTCCCCAAAGGCCATAATATTTGGGGTGGTGTAAGGTGATTGTTGAAATAGAGACTTGCCAAATATTTCTCTAGCCAACATTAGTCCTAGGCAAAAGGTTTTGTAGAAGAGTACAGATAGATGTCGAAGAAACCGTTTTACAAGTTGTGCAGTAAACAGCGTGGGCTGCTTTGAAAGTAAAAACACGTATCAGCGGAATCTATTCAGTACAATTCCAAGCCAAAAATTATGGAATGCAACTATTGAAAGCAAAGAGGTAATTCATTTATCTGATCTGTAACAGTAAAGGCTAAACCAGTGCTACTCCTGCCTTAAAGGCTGTTCCAAGCTGAACAGTCTCCATGCATGCCTACACCCAGTGGGTTCAGCAGCTGCACGTCCACGCTGCAGCTGCATGTCAGTGCAGATAGCCCAGAGAGCTTTATTTGCAACATCCTGGGTTGGAATAGATGATCTTTAAAGGTCCTTTCCAACCCAAACCATTCTAAGATCTCGCATAGATTGCCCAAAACTTTAATGCTCCCTGTTAGCCTGCTTCCAGTGTCCAAACTGGCTTTGGATGTGGGCAGCTGGAGAAGCTTTACAGCATTCCCGTGAACCTGTAACACGGCAGCCCACCCCGAAAGATTCAGTAGTATGGTGTTATGCTGTGGTCTAGCAGAAATCAAACTCTAGCACAATAGATGATGCCAAATTAGGTCAAAAACCCAATTAGTCTTGGTCATTCTGTCTGCACTAGAATGAGAGTTTCAGGAGGGAATTCAGGAAGAATTACCAATTTTGAGTTACCTAACGTGAAAGCATAGAACTGTGTTGGCCCTAAAGGAAACAGGGACTGGATTTCCATGTGATCACTGGCTACATTTGGAGCCAGGTAGCCATTATCAACTATACAGATATACAAGTATTTGTTTATTATAGATGATGACACTGATTTGGGTTTCCCACAATTAGGAGAGCATTTAAGGCAGAAGACCAGGCTAGAACATGTTTAAAGTAAAAGTTTGCTGGGTCCTCCTCTAAGGCCATTTAAAAAACACCCAAAACTTGAAGAAGTTCATGTATTTCAGACTTGCACTTGAATCTTGTACAACAGGAACTGATAAGAAGGTGTAACCTTTAAAATAGCATAAATTACCATAACCTTTAAAATAATTAGCTTTTCAAAGTGTCTGTCTACAGCAATAGCTGCTACTCTTCTTCATGTACTTATAGCTAAAAATATATTATTAAAGATGTACTAAAAAGAAAACCAAATTTTGCCATCCATGCAATTTTAAAGCTTTTTAAAACATTCAAAACCTGAAAATGAAATGCAACTGAACTTAATTTGGACTGAATATGAACACTTAACTAAAAAAGCTTTTTGACTCATAAAAAATAAAATGTGTAAGGAAGATTAGTGAGGAGTTAATCTGTAACTAAGATTTTTAGTTTTACTCCATAGGTGTCAGATAGGATTAATTTCTATCCAGGCTGCCTTCAAGGGCATTCACTGTCTCAAAATTAAACAATCTTCCCGCCCAACTTCTACAATATACTTCTACAGTTCTGCTCTGTAAAGTTGCTTGGTAGAAATCAGTTGCTTATTCAACACATCTTCTTGCTGCAACAGCTGTTTGTCTTAAATACACCATTTTAAAGAAAATGTGACAAACAGTCATTGGAGAAAGATGGTTCATTTGTTCTTCAGGAAAGTCTCACTTTAACTGAGGCAGAAAACTATAGGACGACTTTCTTCTCTGTGCTTATTTAAGAACCCTGATCTGAAGAGGCAATCTACATCCTACTGAATACAGTCAGGTTACACGTGGTCAGTAGCCACAATACCAAAGAGAAAAAAATATCCAGCTTTATTTCCCATTGTTTGCTACATTGCAGATATAATTAAAATAGTTTATGTAAAGAAGACGACTGGCAAATTGGAAATGTTTTCTGTAGATCTCACAGAGACTGAAAATCCGGTCTCTGTTTTTGTGAGTTACATTACTTGGAGTCACCTCTGAAAAAGGAAACTCAGCTCCTCCCAACTTGATGATTTTGCAAATACAATAAAAAGTAAGATTTAAGTAAAAGGGTTGCAAACAAATATGAAGTGTTAAATCAGGACATCTTCACAGAAGAGAAGCCAAAGCTCTAGAATCCTGCAACGAAGTACAGGGTTCAACTAATGCTTTTTTTCTCTTCCCTTTCTCACTCCATCAACAACAGTGGAAATTTCAGATTCTGTTCCGCCAACCCCACTGACAAAGGAGGTGGCCAAGAGATTCTCTACGCCTGATGCTAACCCTGTGTCAACAGAACCAGCCTGGCTTGCGTTAGCCAAGAGGAAAGCAAAAGCCTGGAGTGACTGTCCACAGATCATAAAGTAAACTTTAAAATTACGTCTCTGTTGCTGACTATTAATTGCTTTCTTTTTATTCATTCAGCTTTTTACACATGATGACAAAACTGAAAATGCATGTATTGAAGGACTGAAAACTGAACTGATTACCATTTTGCTCTAGCTCACTGTAAAGTCAAGTCATATATTCCATTGCTTTGACAAATAGCTAAATGAGGTCACGGCAAGAATTGCAGAGCCAGACTCTCTCAAAAGTTTAACAATTCTCAGATATTGGATGTAAATTTTAGCAAGTATCATAAAAAGGGACAGAACCTCAGAAGCTCCCTAAATTCTGAGTATTCAGTTATGGAATTTTAGATCTCCACACTTAAGTGGAGATCACAGAAATTTTTTTCAGTACTCCATTGTTGAAAATAAAGGCAAAAATGCATGTTCCCGTCTCTTACTCCTAAATTTTTTTAACGTGTTAAACTGTATGAACTGTCAGTTCTACCTGCTATTTGAAAGCTTCTCCCCTAATGAAGAACTTTGGGAGATATGTTTCCACCTGCAAATGATAAGTAGAAAGATTGTACCATCCACATGCTGACGTAATTTCCTTCATCATAGGATTAATATGCTATGTTTGTATTCCTTCACTCCTAGGAAGAAAACAATTCATCCTACTTAACAAAAAAATATTATTGAAACAGAAGTCAGAAAGTTTTCAGAAAGAAGCCAGGGAGTCAGTGTTTCTTCCAGTCATTTAAGTGCATCACTGTTTATGCTTGGCCATATTTAGATGCATAGAGACAGTGATTGCAGATTACAACTTTAAATCAATCAACTGGAACTAAAATAAGCAAAACTATTCCTGTGCTCATGTAGCTGTAGAATTAGTCTCAGTAAGTTCCCACAGGAGTAAGACTTGCAGAACTGAAGGTAACTGAGAACTGAAAGCTAAGTTAGTGACAGTCTCAAGAGTTTTAACTCTGCGTTCTTCCTGATTTTACTCCCTGCCAACTTCAGATAGTTCAGATAACTTCCAGAACTTTGACCAATACGGTGAGAACACTTCAGAAATAAATTTCCCAGATACCATCTCAGGTATCTGCTGTGGCAATTGAACACTTTATTACTTCTTGTAATAAACCTTCACCTGAGCTTGTTTTACAAGGAAGTCTTTAACAAATGTGAATGTCTCCTTTTTATAACCATAAGGCTCAAAGGAACCTTTAAGCCTACAACATCATAAAGGGAGATTTTCATGAGAAGCAATTGCATCATTATAGAATGATACCACATAAGTTTCATGGAAGTACGTTAGTCAAACTGCTGTACGCAGCATGAGGAGTAGCACTTTAATTATGCAGAAGGAAACCTGCCATATCCTCCCATTCCAAGAATCAAAAAGGGCTTCTCAGCAAAAGTCATTATTGCACACACTATTTCTGACCGAACAGAAAACGGTGGCTCCGTATCATGGTTACAACAGCACAAACACAATGGACATGCTAGATTGGGTAGAAGTGCAGCAGCAAGATAGAGTTTTTTGGGATCTCTTAAGCCATCAGTTTTGCCCAGTTTCATATTTAAAACCAGAACCTCTAAAGTAACTTTTTACACTTAATATAAGTATTTAAAATGTTTTATAGAGAGATGGGGCAATGCTACTCTCAAATGCTTGGGGGAAAAAAAAACCAAAACCCAACCACGTAACACCTTTAAAGGCAAATCTCTGCAAGCTTATCTGAAAAAAAGAATTGGGCCCATAATTATTTTTGCCCTGCTAGCACCATGAATTAGTGTTTCGTAAGTTAAATTTACACTTTTTCTGAGTTTATAAGCCTGCAGTATGTATTTGTAGTTAAAAAAATTAAACTGCCTGAAATATATCTTTATAATTATTTCTTGGGAGAAGGAGCCAGGCAGAAATCTAGACAAGGTGAAGTAAATCAGGATTAAAGAATTAAAGATACTGGTATTCTGGAAAGCATAGCAAAATTAGGTGCTACTGTGCATGACATAAGGATGCAATTTTCCAATACAATACCTTTATAGCACATAGGATAGAGCTTTCATTAAGGATGGTCTTAATCTAAAGCTTCAAAGCAGGTGGTTTTTTCAACCATAAAGGTATCTAGTGTAATAATGGAAACTGTATTATGTACAGGACTTGGTGGAAACATTTCTAAAGTATACATGTTCAACAGTGACATTTCATGTTAAATTAACAGAAATTTGCACTAAATACCAATGAGGTGAAGTGTTACTTTGCTTTAGCTTTGTTGCAACCATTTCTGATAAAGTGTTGGAAATCTGTAAAAATAAAACCAAAACGTTACTACAGAGTTTAAAACAGCAAAAAATGTTTTAAGACCCGAACAAACCACTATGTAGTATATTGTCTCAATTTTTTGTAACTTATACACACAAAATACCATTTCTTCTGATAAGGTTATATATAATTAACCTCTATGTTCATATAGTAATGTATAAAAACTATAAGATGTATAATTGTGGGGTATTTGTTGTGTACTTTTTTAATTTTTCAAATGTTTTAAAGTGCAATTGTTTATTATACTAATGTCATTTTAATTCTTATTAAACTATAACCCAGTCAAAATTATCTAATCGATAACGTATGTATTCTGTGTCTCCTTTCGCTAACCGTGTAGTTAAGGTTTGCTTTATAAGTAGAACTTTTTACAGTGCTACAAGCATCTTGCCTATGTATTTCTGCCAACGATAACATGGAGGAACCAGATGTGATGAAGCAACGTAGCTAGGATGTTAGAACTCAAAGTAGATGGCTCATCAGTGAGAGTGAGATGATAGTTTCTAATGTAGTTCTTTTAGAAGACTCATAATCAGGAAGATGCTCTCAGTTAAGTGTTCTTTCGTCGCTGCATATACTTGATTCATATTACTAAGGTCACTGATAATTCCTTTTAAGGCATTAAGGACAACCACAACCAATTTACACAACCCTTTATTAATAGTTCTCTATAAAGACACTGTATCTCTTAAAAATGTCTTAAAAATGATTCGACAGTGGTTGATTGGAGCAGTGCACACTTCATCTTGGAACTCATACTGTACTTGTCATTGAAATTTAATAAATACACACAAGTTAGTATATTCTCCACTTTCAAATACAAGAGGTAACTCCTACTGCCTTCAACGCAGTTTAAATACATGCTTGGCTGAACTGAAGGCAAGGAGGGCCTAGGCTCACAAAAGAGGAACTATTCAGTTTATACAAACTGTGGTGAACAGGTCACTACTACCAGGTATGTGTAATGTAGGCTATGTCTTCAGAAATCAAGTTAAAAGTTAGATGCAAAAAAGGACTTGGGTTACCTCGCCATGGCATAGAAACCTCATCAGACCAGACAAACACCAGTCTGTGGTGTGGAAAAGCCTGGCACAGGCCAGGCTGGACTCAGAGAGAGGAATACATTCCTCCCTTGGGGAGACAAGCACGTCATTCCAAGCTGCAGAGTATGGCACTTTACCACAGTTTCTCCCAATCCCGCAAGAGTTTGAAGCCAAACTACTGACTTTTATTTTCTTACTACGCACGTCAAAGCATAACATTCAAATCCAAACCATCTGAAACATGTTCTTTCATGACTCGGAGCTGGAAAACAAGGGAGGGACAGTGAAACTTTCTGGCTGGGTGCTGAGCAGCCAACCTCCATCAAACAGTACAGCAAGCCAACACCCATCACTTTACCTACTCTGGACACTGCCTGGTGCAAAGCGGTAGAGAGCACCTGTGACTTCTTAATTTACAACTGTAAACAATGAAAAGGAAGCAGCTTACCATCTTAGATGTTATTTTTTTCCTGTTAAATACAAATCTAGGCAATAAACATAATCATTTCTACAACCAACAACAAGCTTTGTTCCCCATACTATGGGGGAAGAGAAAACCTCTCCTGGAAGCTTATCTACTCCTTCTGCTGTTCCAGTCTTGGCATTCAGGATCCACACTTTGCCATCTGTAGATACTGCTGCCAAAAGAATTTTGTTCTTTAAGTCATCACTTTGGAAAATGAATGGTGTTCCGTATACACTTGAAGTGGCTTCAAATTTCCACAGCAGACTACCCTCCATGTTACAACAGTATATAAAGCAATCATGGGAGCCAAAAAATATTTCTTGCTTAGTTAAACTTGAGATGCATGGAGATGAAAACACTGGTCCATTAGTGGAAAACTGCCAAACCTGCAGAAAGAACATAACCACCCATTAGCAAAGGTTGTTCACATTATCAGTTTGACAGCAACTGTAATTTCTTAATAGACTGGTTGTTGACAGGAGAGCATTTTATTTCAAGAGTGTACTAGATTTCAGTGAAGGCTGGTAAATACTTGTCAAATAACAAGTTAAGTTTTATACAAAGAATAAGTGATAAAAGACTCATAGAATAGATCTGCAAGAGTTACTACCTTCTGTGAGGCCCATGTAAAGACGGCCAACTTGGTAAAAGCATATTCTTGTGCTGTTGTAGCACAATTAGTAATGAACTTTGAGAATTCTGTTAACATGCCATTCTTTGCCAAAAAGGCAAATACTCCTTTTGTAATACAGATTTCCTCTGCTCATGCTAATGATGTGCAGATCCCTCCTCAAGAGAGTATCAGTTCTGCAACACTGCTGCAAGCAGACAGGAAGCAGGGCATGGGGTAACACATATTTTATAATCAGAAAAAGCTGAGGAATTGCCATGAATACTGCATCTCAGGCAAACAAACAGAAACAGTGTCAGTTGTTTTAACACCAGATACAAACCACAATAATCTCTGAGGAAATAAAAAAAAAGATTCTCATTTAATTCAACATGAAGACTGACGCGTATTCTACCAGAATTATGATCTGCCATATTTCTGCTGTGATAGCAATTATTTTTTTTGATAAATGCATTAACATTCTCAGAAACCTTTACTTCTAAATAGGCACCATCTTACAGAAGAGATGGCTTTAAACATGCTTGAAAAACTCCAAACCCACAACCATATCATTTCATTTGCTGCCACTGCTCTTGACCACTTCCTTTAGGTGTAAGCTCTGAACTAGAAATTCTGTTACAGCATGAAGCAACTTGAGAGTTTACGGTTTTGCCATGAACTGCATGGACTAGGCAAACAGTTTTTCTACTTTCTCCTCTCTGTAACAATAACTAGACACTTCTATTTGGTTCACAAAAAGGTGTATGTTAATCATTAAACCTTAGAGAAGAGAGTATTAATAAAACATCTTATTCGGGGTTTTGTGATGAACATAAAAAACCCAACACCACTTTTACCTTTTCTCCAGAATGAGCATAACAATATAAGTTTCCATCCACACATCCAACACAAACGTACTTCTCATTGCAGTGAGGAGACGAGAAGAGTGGTTTTCCCAGGAAGCTTTTCCAAATCTTATTTCCCATCACCTGTAAATGGCAGCGAGGAATATCTGATGTTTACCACAACTGTAAGAAGCTGCACAAAACCACCCTTCCTTCACAGCTTGACCTAGTCCTTAAGAATTCAGGGGAGGGAATTTTAAAAAAAAAAAAAAAAAAAGGTGAAGAAAAGCAGGCTTCCCCTACCCAGAATGCACACCAGTACCAGAAGCAAAACTATTCTTCCAACCTTATTTCAACAAAATGTTTAGTGTTTTCCAGGGGATACTCAATAGCCCTGTTCCATGCCTCTCTTCCTCCCCCTAGGCAAAATAATAATTATAATAGTGTAGTAGAAGTAGTACTGTTAATAAATGACAGATTCATTTTTTATTCTATTCCCTGCTCCTCGATATGTGACAAAGACCAATGAAGAAGAGGGTATCTTGAAAGCAAGCTGTATTATGTTATAAACTATAAGTACTGTAGGAAATGCTGCAACCCATGATCTACGACTGTCACAATAAGTTCCTAACATAGCCTGCACATTCCTATTTTTATAAATAATCATTTGGAGTTACAGCTAGGTTTCTCAACTACCTGTTACTCAGGATTATGGGGAGAAAAAAAATAATCTCTTTCTTTCTTAACCACAGCCCACTAGAGCTGCAAAACCATACACTGGTCTTCTAACACTAAGCTGGGTATTACTGAGGAAACCTGGAGTGGGTGGGAGGTAAAGACGGTTAGGACCGATGCTCTGGGCTGGGTGAGAATAGCAGTCCAAGATTAAGGGGGACAGCTCTTTACACGACTATGGGGAAAGAAACAGTAAGAGGAATGAAGTGGCTTCTTTCTCTATCCTGTTCTGATTTCAGTAAGTTCTGTGTATTTTTTTTCCTAATCCAACTGTCAAAGGGAGGGAGGGAAAAAAAAATGTCCAGACATTCTCTCAATCAGTAGTTTAACTAATAAGGTAGTATATGGGAATGAGAAGACACTGATTCCAACTTTGGCCTACAGTCAGCACGTAAATTTAAGCAAGTCACTTCAGTTCTCTATCACCAGGTAGCTTTCTGAAACACAGGAATTATTACAGTAACCTTGTGCATAATAATAAGGCCCTCAAGTGAAAAATATCTTATGGTAACATGATCATCTAGTTTCTTTCATCAGAAAAGTGATCTTAACTTCAGAATTGCATTTTGGTTTCATTTAAATTTGAGATTGGGATCAAAGACAAGTAAAGGTACATACTGGGTTTACAGCCAATAATAGTCCTCCTAGTGTAGCAACATAAAGATAATGTGGAAAAGAACTTAGACAAGGAGACGAAAACACAGCTCCACCTTCGCAATGTAACTTCCATATACATGCCTTCTTCTGTAAGCATAAGAAAAAAGAGAAACAAAAAAAAATCAGTTTGAGTTAAAGCTCATCATGTTTACAAAGACCTTTAAATGTCAAAGCTTATCCAACACTGCATTTACTCAGCAAATACTGGTTAAGAAGTGAAGATATAATCTACATGCTATTACAGTAACACATATGCCATTGGATACTTTCTCTTCCAGTAATTAAAAGAAATTAGGTTGATTAAGAGGTAGTGTCTGCCCCTCTTATTTCCCATCTCCCTCATCCAATCCTTTAGAATGTAAGATTCTCTCTCCACCATGGTTTTATTTCTAGCTGGGCACCCTATTCTGAAACACCCACAGAGAATATAATCACTAAGAAATTTAAGATTTCGTTTCAATCAGGACTAGCAGCACAAGAACCACAGCTGAGGACACCACTCAAACTGTTTATAATCCTAACCCCACTTCAAGCAGGCCAACTATTTCAAATGTGTAATTGTGGACTCCTGAGAATACTAACACCAGTGAGCTTCATCTGGTGTACTACAAATAGGGTCTAAGTTGGATATTTATTCTTCTATACATAAAAATTAATCAGTGGTCTTACATAAATATCCAAAGCATACACATGTTGGTCATGCGATCCTATGTAGACTAGTCCACTGGAAGGGTCTACAACTGCAGAGCTTTTCACAGTATCTTCTGTGACAAAAGTCCAGTGTATTTCTCCACCACTGCTTTGAAGCACATACACTAAACCATCATAACAACCTGCGTGAAAATAAAACACAACAGGGGAAAAAAAAAGGATAATGAATATTTGTTTTTATGGTGTGACTTATAGTGATGGTTGCATCAGGGCTGGAAAGAAATAAGATGACTCATGAAATACAGTTTCAAAACATTTTCCAAAGGTTCTCCTCTTCTTTTAGCTCAAAGTCTTGGCTGATAGTTCATACACTCCTGTGTGTTCTTTTCAGGCTAGATTTAGAATATACTTATTTCACTACCTTTCTATCCAATTTTACAGTAATAGTATTACAGGACACAGAGTTGCTGAAAAGGGAAAATGTTTTTTTAAATTACCTCTTTCCCTTATTTTCCTTTCTGAAAAAAAAAAAAGATGCTGAAAGAATAAAGTCTGTATGTTTTCTAATGAAAACTGAACTGTAGTTCTAGAAACTCCTTCAGTTTCAATAAAACATTCAATTTTGTTATCAGAGGAAATAGAATTCAAAATATGAGCAAAAAGATGGTAACGCTAGCTTTGCATAAAAAACCTCACTAGCTGGATATCTGTGCTAACCAGTCATATATACGTATTAGCTAAAAAGATCACACTAAGATGAATAATGGCAACTCTGTTGACAATTTACATGATAAAATAAAAAACTATCCAAACATGTTCTTTATATTTCCAAAGAAGAGTCAAATGAGATAATTAAACTGCAAAAAATAATCCGAGGCACCATGTACTAATTTCTACCTCAATTTTTAAGGACATTTCAAGACTATATCACCTTTCTATACTTTAAAAAAAAACCAAAACAAACAGTTTAAAGGTCACACCTTAATCAGTCACTAAAAAGAAACCATACCTACTGACTATTCCTTAATGATACCTTATTAATAAATTGGCACATAATAAACCACAAGTGTGTATGTTAGACAAAGTCCATCACTGGTTATCATGAAACTTATATTACTTTTTCCTCTGTTTCTATTTTACAATAAGTTAGTTCTGAAGCAGATACAAAAGTTTATGGATAAGTGTAGATAGAGGGCATTCAGAGGTAAGAAACAAGATTCTCTGTCATTCACCTCATATTTAGCAGAAAAAATAGTTTAAAATGAAGGCTTAAACAAAAGACGTACCAACAACAATGAAGTTTCCACACTTAGATATGCATGCAGAAGATTCTATACGATCTCCGAGGTTCTTCTCCCATTTTATTTCTCCCAAATTGAGATCAATCGCCTGCACTGCATGAGAGTGAGAGCCAATGTACACCAATGCAGATGCTTCTTCTTTAGATGGTATTACAACCAGTGGCGATGCATCAACACATTTTCTTGTATTTGACTTCCATCTTATGCATAATGCCAACTCTGCCATTGATACACTACTACATTCTGCATGGATCTGCTGTACAGAGGAACGGTCAGTTTTATTTGCCTTGTTCGTAACTCCTAAAATTCTGTTCTCCATTTCATGCCCTTGTGCATGGTTCTTCATTACACTTGGAGTCATTAAATGTAGAAAGGATGGCTGCTGTAGGAGTTCCGCTCCTATATGCACTGTATTATTGGGCTGCATAAAAGACTTGGTGAAATTAATAGAAAAAAAATGATTTCCTCTGCTTAGCGCAATAAATGAAATTAACCCTGAAGCAACCTCAAGATCTCTTTCAGATTTCAGTTTAAGATATTTTCCATGGAAGTCCTCTCTGCTGTTGCCACTTAATTTTCTTTTCACAACATTGTCATAATTCATTAATTGATCTTCCTCTGGAAACAGAATTTTAAGAGTATGTCTATAAACCTCTTCAATCGAGCGGCTGAGAATAACTTCAAGGAGTCCAGGCACAGCTTTGCCTATTAGCATCTCAATTTCATCATAAAATCGTAGAGCCTTTAAGGAGTCTCCACCACTGTACAGAAACACTGCATCTTTAGAAATTCCAGTGGAATCATCGAGAAGACCCAGAACAGACTAGAGAAAAGAAGGAAAGAGTCCACAGGTGTTACCATGTCACACATAAAAACTCAAGTTGGGTAAAATCCACCTGAATACCTAGAAATCCCACTAAAAACAAACAACTGAGGAAATTCACTACTCTGCAAAAAAAATCACAAGAAACGTGTTAGTGCCAATAGAGGTAGTGACAGAACAGGATCTGGGGACGAACGGGGAAACAGGGAGATAACTAGTTCTGTACTACAAAATGTTTTGCTCAATTCCAATTCTGCAGTCTAAGAAATTAAAGTAAATTGTGCTGTATTTTTGTTGGCCACTTGCAATCTCTATACCATTTATTAATTACAACTTTGCAGATAAAACACTGATGCCTTTTGATAAAATTGGTTTAGGTGCTTTAATTTATTAATAAAACTTATATAAACTGGTATCTTTTACTTCTGAATTATTTAATTAACCTACTTATCTACGTACTTTTGAAGCTATAAGCCCTTAAATTCATGAAAGATTTTGGAATTGGCATTGTTACTACAACAAACAGCAACTACTACATCTCCTCTCACTTCACTCCTGGCTTGTTAAGTCTGGGTGTGATGTCCAAACCCTCTGGTTTTGGAAGCTGCTTTCTGCTGTCCATAATGGGTGTAGGGCACATCCCATTCCTTTGGGTTATCACTTCTATAGCCACCAATATGGCAAGTATCAGCACAGGCAAATTGCGTTACTAATTTCACTACATTTACTTGTTCAAGACCTAGCCACAGCAAATCCCACTTTTAGGTGAAACTTGGACATCTATCTTTGAAAAAAAAAAAATACTGTTCAGCATTACACTTCAGTACCTTGAAAAACCAAGTCTTTAGCACTGAAATTTAGAAACAATATAAACAGACAGTCTAAGAGACAATTATGCAACTGTGCCGTCTATTTTAAAAAAGACCCTTCAATTCATAATTATATTTAGAAATAAGAAACTCTACTAACACAGTAGCTATTTTGTACAAAGTTTCCATGTCCCAGTTCACTGTTTCCCTTAGGGATACCTTCTTTGGCATGTGAAGCAGTTTTCAAAAAACTTCTGACAAGCTGCGTCCTTCTTATGCTAACTGCTTACACCTCATAGCCTGTAGTTTTATCTGGTAGAGAATTACAAATGACTCCCTCTTGGCCACTGCAGAGTGGCTATATTTAAATATTAACTGAACAGAAAGAACTGTACTGCTTACATCTATAGGCAGCTAGAATGTTCTGGTTGCATTAGTCATACTTCTTAAAACTGTTTAATTCCTGACACATGTATAATGATCCACTTGCAAAGATAAAAAGGCAGCTCAAAATACTACCTTCCATAAATACTGCAATCTTTCCCACAATTCCTCTGCGCCAATCAGCTTACTGTCACGCCTTCTGGAGTTTAGATGGTTCTGGTAAATCTTGTTCAGTTCAGATATATCAACTTTGCCTTTGTAGAAAATAAAGTATGATTTTTTTCATTGCTCTTTTAGCATTTACACTTCCAAAATTTGCTCTGTCCAAATAGTCATTTTATTCTTGTACACACTTCCTTATTCATACTCAGCTGCACCTGTATTTTTTTTTACCCAATCAACTATACAGAACCCAATAAGTGTTTTGAAAATTTACCCTAGCCTCCCACATAATCCCATGTTCAAGGCCTGATCCTTCCCCAGCTGAAATTAGAGTTCTGTTACAGACTGCCACGACTCAGGAATGACTGAGGTAAGAAATGTGCAGTGTTAATTGATTTTACCACTACTCTTTGACTCTCGAATGAAACATTATCAAGAAAACATAATATATGGTCATGATTTCCTACTAGGAGTTAGTTATCTAATCCCCATATTGAAAAAACATGAATCAGGTACCAGATTTTGGTGAATTAAAAATAAAATTAAAAAAAAAAAAAAAAGGAACAGAGACCATTAAAGTAAGTGGCAAGGGTACTTAATAGTTTCATTTACCATGTGATGTTAAAGGCAAAGCTTTAATCAGTATGAGCTCATCAGGGACTGCATGAGCTGGTAGACGTTTCTGGAGTTCTTTAAGTGTTTCTCTCTCTTCGAAATCATCTTTGGGTACAACAAACAGGATAAGTTTTTCCTGCTCATACCAGATCACTGCACAAGCTTCTACCTGACAAAGATCTTCAGCAGCCTGTAATTTAAAATTATTAGTCTTGCTTTGAAACGCAGTTCATCAACAGAGTAAAAGGAGTCAAAACCACAACTTTAAAAAGTACACATTTAAAATGTATATTTGTCTTGCATTCCTACGTAACATCCTATAAAATAACTTATCTTGTAGCTGAAGTTTGTACTTCTTCACACAAAAATGAACTCAGAGATATATGTATTATTTGCCTAAATGCCATGAATGAGATACAATCCACAAGCCTGACATTCCGTCTGGTAGAACAATCACTATACAAGCATGGCAGTGCAATGCTCAGTATTTTTCAGGTGTTTATACAGTCCTCAATTCTGCTGGAATAATATAACAACATAGATTTCCAAGAACTCAGAACCAAACTTCTCCCTAAATTATTGTCGTAGTTTAGCCCCGATCCGGACCAGACTACGCAGTCTCTCTCTCACTTCCCCCACCCTTCACGCAGTGGAAACGTGCTGGGCCCATAACCCAGAGGTGGGGCTTGAGGAATTTGAGATAAGGATTGAGTTTAATTGGGAGCGGTAACGGGCAAGACAGGCATTGAACTTGACAAAAGAGCAAAATGATTAGGGGGAATTTATGTTCTGATTGTGGTGAAGGGATAAGTGGTGAATAGTGTGTAAATTGTATGGTCTATATCTATCCACCTTTGGTGTTTGAGGATATTATTTTGATTTTGGTGCAGGCAATCCTTTTTTTTTTCCTCTTGATCTGTGTGTATTTTAATTAGAATTCTTAAATACATAATTCACAGAGGCGAGGGGTGGAATGTTGTGGTTTTGCTTAGTGAGGGGGGCCTGAGGTGGTAGCTTCTGTAGGAAATTGCTAGAAGTCGCTCCCCTTTGTTCAGTGGACTCGACCGGGCCTAGGGCGGACCCGCTGCTGGCCAAGGCCGTGATAACGCCTCTGCGATAACGTATTTAAGAAGGGGAAAACAGAAAAAAAAGAGAAGAGAAGATGTGACGAAGCTGATCAAGGGCAGAGGCCCAGAGGGGGAGGCGCGGGCCTCCGGGGCCTTGCAGGCCTCACCCTCTGGCCTCTCACCAGGCGGCCGACTGGGCCCAACTCAGCCCAGTCTGGCTGCAAGAGGTGGAGAGGAGAGGAGATGGGATGAATAAGGTGAAGAGATCCTGAGAAGCTTTTTGAGGCTTCTGCCAGCCCGTTGTGAAGAATGAACTTTTCTTGTGAGAGAAACAGCTGCAAACACCAAGGTCAGTGAAGGAGGGGGAGGAGTAATGCAGCTCCTGGCCAAGATTCCCCTGCAGCCTGTGGTGACGACCATGGTGGAGCAGGTTGTCCCCCTGCAGCCCATGGAGGTCCACGGAGGAGCAGAGATCCACTTGGAGCTTGGAGCCCGTGAAAGACCCCGCACCAGGGGAGGTGGATGCCTGAATGTGGCTGTGGCCCGTGGAGGGCCCGCTGGGACAGCTGTTCTGGGGAGACTGCACTCCGTGGAAGAGATGACCCACGCCAGAGCAGTTTAATGAAGGACTGTGGCGTATGGGTGGGACCCCACACTGGAGCAGGGGAGGGATGTGAGGAGTTCTTCCCCCAACTGTGAAGCAGCGGCGTACAACGCATGATGGACTGACCGCGACCCCCATTCCCTCTTCCCCCCTGTGCCGCTCGGGGGGGGGAAGGTAGATAATGTTAAGCTCGGGAAGTGGGAGGGGTGGAGGAGGTTTTTCTTGTTTCTCTGTCTCATTATCCTGCTAGTTTTAGTAATAAATGAATAGTTTTTCCCCAAGTCGAGTCTGTTTTTGCCCGTGACGGTAAGGATTTCTCCCTGTCCTTATCTCAAACCTCGAGTCGTTTTTCTTACATTATCTCTCTTTTCTTAAATTATCTCTCCCTATTCTCTCGGAGGGTGGGGGGAGTGAGAGAGAGACTGCGTAGTCTGGTCCGGATCGGGGCTAAACTACGACATTTATATGACTAGACTTTTGATAATACACCCTCCCAATTTCTCTTAGACTCCTAAAAGTCACCTGAAAATGAGTAAATACCCTTTTCCAATGATAAAGATGTGTTCCTTATCCCTGCTCTTTTGTACTGGAATACCCTACCCACTAGATGCTCTATTACCTGCTGCAAGCATTCAATATTAAAACGTTTTCCATGACGTTTAATCTGATTGTCTTTCCGACCCAAGAAGAACAACTTTGCATGCTGCACTCTCACAAAATCCCCTGTTTCTCTCATTGTACCAAGCGGTAGAGTTACTTCATCATCAAGAAAGCAGATTCGTTCTTCACCACCTACATAAGAAAAGATTGTGGTCATACATATTAAATGGCTAACTGTAAATGATTATAAAGAGTATTTTATCAAGTTCTCCTAAACTCTAACAAGCATTATGAGAAGTACTAAAAGATTATTATCAATGTCTAAACTTATGCAATGTACAAATTGGTCTATGCAATTAATTCAGTTAATACACAGAAATTACTTCAACTGAGAATGTCAAAATGCAAGTAGGAAAAAAGTCAATATAATGAAAGCACAGTCTGCAGATAAAATCACAGTAATTTCCTGTTCATCATTCCAACAATCTAAAATAAGGTTCTCAGCCTAGTGGGAACTTAAAATGCCATATTAATCCTTATATCAGAGGCAGACATCAAGGAAAATAATCAATGTATTATTAAAACTTAATCAATTAAGAAAAGTATCTTAGAAGAATAAGAAATATCAAATAACCTATAAATACTTGTCCCTCGCCTTCCAGAACTGCAGAACCGCTGGTATCTCTGACCTCAACTTTTGTTCCAAGGAGCGGTGATCCCAAGGGTATAGGGAAATCAGTTCTAAATTAATTAAAGAGAGATATAGTAAAATCCTGAACACAAATCAACTGTTCCAGAAATGAGTTAGCATAGTCTTTTAAAGGATTGGTATGAGAGCAAAAGTAGATGCTTTGGGCTTCTTTCTGACAAACGTTTCTTCTTTAAAAAAATCCAAATTTGTTCAAAATTGAAAACCTTATCAATATGCATGGGTTTCATTATCATATGCCAAGAACCAGAATGATATAAAATAAGGCATGAATGGACATTGAAATACCCTGAGAGTACACTGAGAGTTTCAGCCAGTTTTTAAGTCCCCCAGGTTAAAACTCCCATCAAACTCAACCTATTTAAATACATGTAAGTGCTTTCTAATTATTTTTTCCTTGTCCTACCTAGTTTAATTTTTATTCTATTTTATTACTGACGTTGTGGCAACAAGTGCAGTTGACATTTTCAGAAAAGACTGAAATAAAAGAAATTATAATTTCAGTGTCATGTATGTATTACAGACTTCTTTTGAGCTGCAAACCAACTCCTTCCTTTCCCTTCATTATCTAGCCTCTTCAAGCACTTGCAGAACCTCATTTATTGAATATATTTCTGAGTGGGAGTACAGAATAATATATTTTCTTCAGCAAAGTAAAATTTAAAAAGCAAAGTAACTTAAAAAAACTGCAGGAATATATGAAGTTAGGCATGGGTTCCAGTTCAATTTCTATAATAAATTATCATATTTTAACCTAACAGCTCTTGTTCAACTCTCCTTATTTAAGCTATTGAAACTTTATCTGAAGTTGACCCAAAAGTAATATTTCAGCTTTTTTGCTTAAAAAAAGTTTATCTTAGAAGTAACATTCTGAATTTGACAGAGCCAACATATGAGAATATATCTTTGTTCTGAAGGTATGACTAAGAGTTACAGAGCCCCACTTCTTTACTCTCAGACAGCTGTGTTAGGTGTCTTCCTTTGAACATACAAGATCTCGCTGGAAAAGCCTCATGATGAGCAAGAGTACGGCTAACTGATTTTCCTAGCAAATTGGGCAGGAGCTTTGCCTGCAGAAGTGCAACACTGATTCAATACTGACACATGTCCAGGGTTTAGGATTAGGCTAGGGATTAGGCTAGTCCAGGTTCAGCATGTGGAATCAGAGGCTGCAATGAGGAAGAGGTTCGGATATAAAGATGACTAAAAATAGAGATCATTACAACCCATAATGTGAAACTTAACAGGTCTACAAAGTACACAGAATTTCAGACTGCAGTTCTGTTGTTCAAGAATCACTCAACGACCTTTACTTGTGGGGGCTGTATTAGAGCAGGAGAGAATGGATCAGTCTATTTCTACATAAAAACCAAATGTAACTTTTACCAGCATAAACACTCATGAGGACACAGTAGCCCTGGAAACAGGAAACAGAGGTTCTATTTCTGGTGATTTTCATCATTCACATGCCAAGCCATGAAAATAGTGAATTCTCCTACCTAATATCAGCACTAAAAACCTCTTCAGGAATCTTGTAGCAAGTGGCCCAGCTTGACACTTCAGTAATACCATACAGATTAAAAATACTTGTTTTGTTCTCCTCGTGCTTCCAACTTTTCAAGAGATTCAGCACAGGAAATGCTTCACCACCAAGGGCTAAGATACGAAGTGAAGTATTTGCAGACAACACTGTTGATTTAATAATGTGAGCTCCAAATCTTCTGAGAAGTGTTGGTGTTGCCTGAATGATATAAATTAATTAAAAAAAAAAAAGACCTGTTACATTTTTTTTTTTTCAGTATATGTGTACACCTCTTCCTGCTCTATCATATCCACTGGACAGTTATATTGTGGATGTACTTAACAATGATCTACATACAGTAGATGGCATCAACCATCAGACACCAGTATAGATCACACTGGTGTTTTGCGAGATTGTTTCTTATGTGAAGTCTTTAACGAGTACTATCAGCACCAATCTATGTTCTTCTGCAGAGTTTCTTCTTTACATAGATGTATTATGGGTTCCCCATTGTGTCTCAGCTATCATCTAAAGTGGGTGCACTTCAGTTCTTATGCTAATTACTTTGAAACAGAAAGCAGCAAACACAGAATTCTCTTGATGTTACTGTTTGAGCTTCGTTCCCTTCATTCCAGCATGTTATAGCTTAAGTATAACCTATACATCTGATTAACCTGCATATAAAACATTTAAAGATCTTCCCCTAACACTAAAAATTCCTAGGATGCCAGATTCTGGGTTGTTTCTGATTTGTCTAAATATTACATTTTATAAAGATTAGTTTTTCTGAAAGCTTTCACATCACACTTTAAAATAAGCAGGGGATAAAGAAAACAAACAAACGAACAATAAAAGAATAAAAAAACCAGCTTCCTTAAATACAACTACTTCTATGAAACTATTGGTGATGTAGAGCACTTTCGCGGAAGGGAAAAACAGCAAATCATTTTAAAAGACACTTTTAACTCATTCTTGCCTACTTTTTCTAGTAAGAGGACTGGAAAATTAATGGAATTATTTCTTACCAGGTTATTTTCTTCTAGTAATAGATAAAGACCATCACTTTTCAACTGATCATTTACACTTTACTGAATTGGTAAATATTAGTGAATTTAGTGAAGAAAAAAAGGGGGAAAAAAGTTACTCTTCCCCTCCCTCAAAATAACTTTTTAGATTTGTCAAGTAAGCTCAAGCAAGTCAAGAGTGGAAAGGAATTTCTTGCTATAATTTAAGAAACATCACAAAATTATTCATCATCAGTTAACCTGTATGGAGAACATTTTTGGTATTAATTCAGCTAAGAAGCTCTTCCTTCACTGATAAAGACAATGATAAAAAAATCACAAAGTAAAACTTTTCTTAGAAAGACACCTCAAATACCTTAATTCACCAAATTTCGCTCTTCTCTATTAATACGTAAAATGCTTTAAAAAAAGTATCTTTAAAAGTCTTAAAAAACATACTTAAAAGATCTTGCTAATAGAGATTAATATATCTAATTTTTTTTTTTCTAAAAGTAAGTGGCTAAACTGATCAAGAAACTTTTATATCATAGAAAAATCTATACCACTGAGATTTATAGCAATCATAACAAATAAAAATAAGAGCAGAGAATAAAGTTACAAAATATTTGTAACTGGTGATTTTTTTGTGCTGTGGAATCTTCAGATAACTACTCACTAATCTTAAATTTACACCCTACAATCTCAACTACCAGTATTCCTCCAAAAGAAAGGGAAATGTCAGCATTTCTATGAGTACAAATACTCTGGAACTACCAAATTGATGACAAAGCAAGGCTTTGTTCGTTTATCACGATGAATAGACTAATCAGATGATGATACTGATTTTGTTCAGTTGGTTACAAGTGAGATCTACTCCTAGTGGCTGTTGTCCCCACATCCTGATTTAAGTTTCTATACTCAATTAATAGTTTTACTAAAACCAAGAACATAGGAGGCGATCTACTTTAAGACCTAAGAGGCACATGAAGCCTCGTATAAACAGGTGGCCTGAATAAGTGTTGCTGTGGATTCAATTATTCTTTTGCTCTCATTACTGTAAAAACCATAAACATTTTATCACCCTATAAATGGCACTAGTTGAGTTGTATTTTTAGCATAGAGACTACCATTAAAACTTAAAAGTTGTTTATGAGGAAAGGCCCTAACATCAAGCCCGTTAAAAAGTGCCAAAAATGTCTCTAACAGGTTACTCCTTTACCAGATTCTTTGGAACTAGCTGCTTAATTAATGGAATAATTTAATTAATTCTTAAGAATTAACGGTTTCTTAAGATGAATATTGGTTTTATCTTTAGTTCATCATTTTCTGTCACAAAATGTTTAAGGCTGCGATCAAATGGTAATTTTCTAAACAGCTGACACTCTATAGCAAAAGGGTAGTGTGAGCTACGCCTTGAAGGAAGAGCGCTTCTGCTGTATTATCACTAGACTGACAAAAAAAGTAGCACATATTAGCAAAAGTGAGAAGCTACACACTGAAGACACTTATCTTGGGTGTTGCCCACCTGCAGCACTGTCACACGGTGATGGTGAAACAGAGCAGCAGACAGCTCCACAGGCATCATTTTAATAGTGTTTGGTACTACAAGAATAGAGGCTCCGCTTGTCAGAGCAAGGAACAATTCAACCACAGATGGATCAAATGTCAGAGGAGAAGCCAGGAACAGCATATCATCCTGTGTGATCTCAAATATGGATCTAAAATAAGAAAGCTAGGAATCACAAATCTGATGCATGATGTTAAAAACATTTCCAAACTGGAAGAGCAGCATGAAAGAAATGCGCTTTAGCAAAGCTAAGTTCTTAAGGGCTATTCCAAAAATGTAGGCATAGGCAGGCCAAACAATTTGAGCAAGAGCTCCTGCATCAAGAGTGTAACTATTGATTAAACTAATAAGGTTCTTTATAAAGATATCCACCATATTACGCACCAACAAGTATGTTGATAGGGCATACTTCAACCAATGGATGCTCATTAAAAAAAAAAGAAAAAAAAAAGGTAGTATTTTCCATAATTGATTTTTTTTTTAGAAATAACTAAATGAAACAGAAAGAAACTCAGGTAGCCTAAAAAGGAATTAAGATTTTAAAACTACAGAACATGCTAAATAGAACTGTAAACAAATAATTAACTTTGATATCTATTTCCTTTAAGCTGCAAGCCAGAATACAATGCTCACAGCAACAGCATATTATTTGAAGTATACCCCTCAAAAAGTCAGGTAAAGCACCATGTAAACATTAAAAACAACATTTAGAGAAACAAAATTTTACATGATGCTATTTAGAAACAATAGAAACAAACACAAAGAAACCTGAAAAGGCAAGGAAGGAGGAAGAAGTGAGGCAGTGTTAGCAAAAACCCAATTTACACTCCTCTGACGCATTAAAGAGAGTCCCTAAATGTCAAATTTGCAAAAGCATTTAAAAGGAAAACTGGAAACCACACTTACGTAAGATGCTGAATATTTGGCACTATACATTTATGAGGCACTCTGACTATTTTGGGGATCCCTGTAGTTCCTGATGTATGCAAGACGTACGCTAAAGAGTATTTCTGGCCAATGCCCATGTATCCTCCTTCTGATGTTTTTACTTCAGCTTGATCTGGGTGAATGGTATATCCTGGTTGTGAGTTATCCACAGCTTTGAAAGGTTCATATTTACTTTTCACATCATCTACATTTGAATTCAAATCAGCGTTGCTCGAGCTTATTTGGAAGAGAGTTAAACCAATATGTTCTATTGTGGAAGAACTGTGGTAAAACCAACCAACATGGGACATGCAGAATTTCTGTAAAAGAAGACAAACAATTTAAACAGCAGAAATCAGGACGTACTCTTATTGTTCTACTGTATGCAATGAAATATGAAACAGCATTTCATACAAATATGCTGTGATTTTTCATCCTTCTACCTTTGAAGAACACACATCAGACAGTTTTAAGCTCATATATTTTTATATATTAAATATGAGTGAACACAGACCTTAAAAATGAGAAATAAACAATTATCTGAGCAAATAATGAAAAGAAAGGGAAAATTAGAAAAGAATTCTGCAGAAGACAAAGAACTTTGAATTATAACTAGATGTCCAATCTTGTCTATTCCCTTTGCAATGAGTGAGGGTATAAGATTTGGGAGGAGTTGGACAAAGGAAATCAATGAATTAAATGCAGGAGTTATTTGCAGCTATTGCAAAGATTTCCAACTCTCAACTTTGACATACAGAGAAACAAGTCTGGAAAAGCCTCCCAATGCCAGTGCCCAACAAGCTTGCTCAACAACACTGTAATAGGGAAGTACGTAATTTTTTTGAAGAGGATGAGAAGTACTCTGTACTTCTTATCTTAAAGATGTTCTTTTCTGAATGAGAAAGACAACCTCATGACATGAAGAAACAAAACAACCCTATCCAAGCTTATTAAAACAGAACAATCTGGATAGCTACACATTTCTAAATTGTCCTTTAATGCTTCCTGTGAGAAGCCTGGACACTTACATTTACTTTATCATTCTCAACAAGAATATACTGAAGATTGCTTTTCTTCATGAAGTAAGTGGATAACATTGGTGGTGCATCTGGGTCAACAGGAGAATAGGCAGCTGGAACTTGAAGGATTCTAACAAGACAAAAATATTTTAAACATAATAGAAGAATAAAAAAGAAAATCCTTTTGAATTTCACTAATATTTCTTTTACACTTTTATAGTTCCCAGAGCCAGAAAATGCAGTCATAACATGACTTTTAAATATTTTCTTGTAAATAAAGTAGGAAGAAAATTATAATCAGTATTGCCTTTTGGTATTTTACAGCAAGGAAAAAGATTAAAGCTAGATGAAAATATTCTACATTATTTCTGACCAAGCAGGCTGGTGATGACAAAGGTATCACTGACATCAACATCACCACATTGTAAAAGCTTCTGCTATCGACTAGGAACAGAAATATAAGCTTTTCACGTATACATATACAGCAAGTATAAAAATATTTTAAAAAGCACTGAAAGTCTGCACACTGAAAACATTTTCTGCTCTCACTAGTCTAGAGAATCCAGCATAAGGGAATCTGAGCACGTTCTGGAGTTTCTTCCCTAATAAACAAACAGTATCGTTCCGCTCTCACTCACTGTGCTTTCCGCCGTACCGCTTCCTCAGCGGTTGCTCGCTCCAATCCCCCCCTCTAGCGGCTCCGTGTGATAAAGACAGGCGCTCGAAGCAACTAACGCCACAAAAAGCCGAGATGATTGAGTGGCAACCAAAATACGAACGGTTCCTGTAAATCTTCACATTTCCTCTAAGGCTGGCTTCCCACGTACAAATAATTATATTTCCTCTTTGTGCAAGTGACTTATCACTGCAGTAGTGACGAGATCCAGAACAAAGATTTGGAAACTGCAGCATTCTGCGTAGTCGCGTAGCCACCGGTATCGGTAAGCGCCTAAGCCTGCCCTGCATCATACATAGCAGTTAATTACTCAACAACGATAGTTGTAAGAATCAAAATTCCCTGGTAGTTCCCAGTCACACAGCAAAAGAAAACTGTGTTGCTGCTCAGTTCACTGGGACACAGAATAAATCAGGTTGGAAGGGGCCTCAGGATGCCTAGTCCAACCTTCTGCCCCAGCAGTGTCAGTTGTGACACCAGACTGGGTTGTTCAGCACCTCAGCCAGTCAGGTCTTGAAAACCATCAGGGATGGTGTCTGCACAACATCCCTGGGCAACACTCTCCACTGCAGAACTGGGGGAAAAGCGTTTCCTGATCAGCGAGAAAGTTCCTCAGCTCTTCTAGAAGCTTTAGGATTACAGTGCTTGCTCACAGTCACTGAAATCTTTGTAATCAATTGTGATACAACTTCTTCCACTACTCTGTATTTTAGGCGCGGTGTGACAATAGGAAAATATTGACACAGATCATTGCCATAAGAAGCACAACTGCTGCTGTATACATCAGCTGAAGAAAATAAGCTTTTGATGCTGGGATTGTATATTACATCATAAATGCAATGGAGATAAAGGATACAAACATTAGAAATAATCAGCAGAAGTAGGATGTTTTAAATTGCTGAATTAAACTGAGTGCTGAGATCACAAACATTTCTATTTTCTAGCCATGAAATAATCAATGTCACCTTAATGCTGCATTGCTCATTACATTTTTCTACAATATCTGTAATGGAACTGTAACTGTATACTCAATTAGCTTAAAGCATTAAATTTGTTTTCAATGCATCTTTTTTTTGCTTGCAAGACTAGAATACATTAAAAAACCTGCATACTCATTTTATTATTAGATCATGTCCATTTTTAAACATGCACAACAAAGATAGTATTCATTAATTTTTCGTATTTCTATAAATATGCTTGATTATAAACTTTTTAAAAAACAGATCTAATTACATACACTTCAGACCAATGAAATTAAAATAAAAAAAAAAAAACTTTAGCAGTGGCTTTCAAAGGATTATAATACTGCCATCTTTTTTTCTTAAAAAATGCAAGACTCCAGTGCCTCTTGACTACATTACTATAGTATTACTGCATTTCTGTTGTTATTCAAACATAAACAAACTGAAAATTTGCTTTGATAGAGATGATCCTTAAAAAGCCAACAAGAATGCAAGCATTCAAACCATTACCCTAAGATCCACGATGGTAAGTTTATTCCTGGATAGCAGTAAAGGCCTATTTCACATTTTCCTTGTTGACCACAGTGCTTTTGAAGAAAAGCTGTTAATTCCATGGCAAGCTTAACCACCATCGCATATGTGTAGGACGTTGGAGGTTTGTCATTGCACTCGTCAAACCACACTGCTTTTCTGTCAGGGTACAGGCTAGCTGCCCGATTCACCATTTCCTGAAGAGTCATCTCAGCTGCATTATCTTAAATCCCCCTGAAAAATTAACAAACCAGACTGCATTGCCACCTCTTAACTTTTAATAATTTAGTCAAGATACATACACACACAACACTATCAAGTAGGAAAAAATATGGTTAGCAGAAAAGACACAGCTTCAACACACCTTACATTGCAAAGCGTAAAGCTTTATCCCTTTATCCTTTACCATGGGTCTCATCCTAGGGCCCAGGATACAGTAATTCACTAAGATTTCATTGCACAGAGGCAGTTTGTTCCTCACCATTACACCTTTATTTTTAATTCAGCTGTACCCAGCTTTAATAACTTTATTAACACAACTTAATTCATAATTTTCTCTTTAATAGAACTTTGAAATGCCAATCTTTCCTTTGCAAGCAGAGAACCCAACGCGTCGACTGCCAAGGTTTTTCGGGTACCGCTCGCGCTGGTGCACGTCCCTGCCCAACGGGGCCCTCCCGTCACGCCCGTACCGGATGACGGAGCCGCGGACCGGAACGCTCCGGACCACGGGCAGGGTGAGGACTCCGGAGCGGTCCCTCCCACCCCCGCCAAGCTCAAAGCCCCCCGTTTCCACACACGGGGACCGACGCCGTCAGCACGGCCTCGCCAACCGTTGCCGCTGACCCCAACGGCCGGGGCTCGGGGCAACGGCCACGCCGCGCGGGTCCCCACCTGCGGCACCGCCGAGCAGCACCTGCCAGCGCCCACCTTCCGCACGCCGCCGTCTAGCAACGGAAGGTCAACGCTAGTGATTGGTTAGTCCTGCCCGACGCCGCAGTAACACGGCACTCTCATTGGACGATGGTGGTCGCGCTCTTTGGGCATCCACAAGCTGCGCCCGGTCCGCCAGTGGCCTACGCCGGGCAGCGCCATTTTTTTCCTGAGGGTGAGACGAACTGCGAGTGCGCCGGAGTCCTCCCAGCAGCTCTTTTTTTCAGACATGATAAAGGGGCTACAGGGAACGCAGACTACTGGGGTGAAGGGCAGGGTTCCTCTTTCTCAACTCAGAGTTCTCTTGTCTCTACCCTCGTGGTCGCCCCGTTCCCCCCTCCCCGAGATGGTACAGGCCTTCCTGCCGGGGGTAGTGCCGTTGGGCCTGGGCGAGAACGTCATTTCCGGGTGCACGGGGTGGGGCGGCCGTTGCGGCGACCGTTGGGACGGGGGCGGGTGGTAACGTTTCGCCCCTCGGCCCAGCGCCGGCGTTGGGGAACGGGCTGGCCGGGGCGGGGGGGGACGGGGACGGGAGTGGGCACCTGTACGGGCCGCGTGCGGGAGGGGATGAGTGAGTATGAGACGCGAAATTATTTGCTCCAGCTTGGAGGCGCTTTCAAGGTGATACAGAATCATAGCATCATAGAACAGGTTGGGTTGGAAGGGACCTTCGAAGGCCATGTAGTCCAGCCCCCCTGCAAGGAGCAGGGACATCTCCAACCAGATCATTTGATTAAAGAAACCTTCGATGCCTAGTGCTGGCGAGCGCGGTGAAGGGAGAGACCACAAAGAGATCAGTTCATAACCGTTTTTAATAATTATGCATGGGAGAAGTTAGACATTAGCTTTCTACTGTTTTGTCACAGTTTGTAAATGATAATTTGACACAGTTGCACATTGGTAATACAGCAGAAACAATTTCACAGTAAAACATTAAAATAATACACATAGCGATACCTAAAAAGAGAAGTTTTCTCCCTCAATAAACTTGTGGCATATATGTGTCCACTGTATGTGGTAAAAAAGGTCCTGGTAACCTGAAACATAAATCCAGCTGTCAGAGAATAAAATGACACTTTAAAAGTATCTCCCCTTTAACTTAAGGTTTTGAAAAATATGTACTAAAATGAGGCATGTAGTGTATCTAAAAGTTACAGTGCTTACAGTAGCAGACCTTGTAATTTCACGTGCATAACATCGAGGGGGAAAAAAGGCATTAGGACTCATTTTATTGAAAGCAGAATGACGCCACCTAATGCTCAAATCACATTTAAGCAATTATTACCAGACTTCAAAAATAGAATTTTGTTGAAAATGTGTTAAGAGTATTTGCACAAGTTTCATTTATAAGTCTGTTCTATAGACAATTTCAGAAAAATTGATAAAACTTCTGCTTGCAGACTTGTTAAACTGTGCACCTAACTTTTTATCTCAAGTAGAAGGAGCTCCTCACACTATCTATAACCTAAGAGCTCGACTTATCCCTTTTTTAAAAATGATTGCTTTTTTGAGACAGGTGAAAAATGTCAATGAGTTTTTGTTTTCTCACACTCCTCCCTTGTTAATCCGGGAGAGGGGGCGGTCAGAGTGACTCCACCCTGTTCTTTTTTTACTCAGTTTACTCTACAGGTGAACTGTTATGGTTCTGTTAAAAAAAAAAACCAACCCAAACAATCATGCTAATTAGAGAGGAGAGATCTACATGCATCTCCAAATACACAGATCTGGGCTTTGGTGAAGAGCACACAGTAAGAGCCCAGTCTTATGAAAATCTAGACTCTGCCATAAACTTGACTGCAAGCAGGTTCTGGTTCCACAGAGAACCTGCACAAGCCTCAGTCTTGACTTCATTAAATGTATTTACATGCTTTCTTGAATTGGGACTTTTCTTTTGTGATTCTCTATCAATCAGGCACAATTGCTACAAGTCCCACCCAAGAAAGCTCCCTTTTGAATTTAATCACCAGTGCTGTAATTCTCAACTATGTAGATGATGGGGGAGGAAGACGCTCTTAAACTTTTGTTTATTTTTTTTTTTTGTAACAGTGTCACAAACAATTATAAGGCCATAAAACACAATATTAAATAGAAAATCTAAAATTAAGTTGCTGGTATTCAGTGGAAAAACTGAGGTATACAAAATATTTTTACAATTGTGCGTAAATTTGCAATAGTTTTCAAAAGGTGCTTCTCCATTTTCAGATAGTGGTTCATGCATACAAGTAATTGTGTAATTGAGACAAATTAAAAATACAATGTATTCAATAACTAATGGTTCTTCAGAACTCTTATTTTTTTTTCTAAACATTACATTTATTGGAACAGCAGTAATGTAGCAAAATAAGACTATATGCAAAACAACTAATAATCTTCAGTTGATATCTCATATTTACTGTTGAGAATGAAAAGTGACTTTATTTTTCAGTTTACTTTGGATGTTGACATATGAAAAGCACACTGAGCATTAGCTCAGACCCCAGAAACTGTCAGGACTTATGTGGAGAAGACAAGATGTGAAACAGGAAAAGAAATTGCCGTGCCAAGTATTTTTCTCCTTCCGTATCCTATTGGCAACTGATAAAAGCACACAAAGATAATGTAATTACACTGGACTTCAAAAAAAAAAAAATTTGAAGTTATAAAACTAGAGTGCTTTTGGCTGAGCATTTCCCTGAGTCTTCAATTTATAAAATTATATGCTAAGCATTACGTTCATAGAACCTGGGCAATTAGATACAAAGGGCTTCATTAATAAAGGATGTTTAGCTATACACGCAAAAGTTAGGCACTTCTCTTCTTAAAAAACCTAAGCAAGAACCACTGAGGAAGCAATTTGATTCTTCAGAATCTGGTATTTTTCCTAAAGAGAAAAGCAAACTTTACATACTTTTGCATTAAGACTTTGATAATTTGAATTACACCACATGATTCATTATTTGTACTTTGTGAACATGTCTAATGGGGGTATTTCACTTCCATGGCAAGATCAAAACAAAAAACTCTGGGACCACTACATAATTAAAACAACTTTGGTTTTTATAATATTACATGAGAAAATAGATGGCACAAGTATGCATCAAACCGATATGATTTTGTATTTTAATTTGCTTACATTGTTTTCGTCAGCACATCGGACTTTCTGAAAGTCTTTACAGTAAAGATGTATTTTAGTAACAGTAATTAGTTAGCTGTAATAAGCTTTCCATATTACCAACAGGTAAGAAGGCTATTAGCAAGGAGATATCTTTGAAAAAGGTACATTCAACAACAGATGAACTTACATCCATCCGCTAAAAATTCACCATTCTAGCTCTACGGGATACTCTCCAGTGAGACACGCTGTGCAATGACCGATCTTTCCAACACGCAATTTCTGGGTTTTAAGGTTGTTCTCATTATTTTGTCTTGCTTTGATGCTTTCTTGCACGGACGATACCAGCCCTTCCACAGAAAGATAGACAACACTGTCTGCTCCTAGAGGAAATGAAGAATGCATCAGTTAAAGCTGCAATATTGTACCAAATGCAATGCTCTTTGGAAATGCAGACGCATTATTGTATGGAGGGGGATCACTTTTAGGTAAAGGGAATGGATATGAAAAATTATCAGACCATAATAAGCCTTGCCCTTCTCAAATTCTTTGTGCAGGGAGCACTCACTAAAATCCAGACAGAAGGTTCTCGGCAGGGAACAAATGTGTTTGTTCCATACTGCAAAAATAGAAACAAAAATCCAGAGTGTGTATTAAGACTCCCTAAATTCCCTGTGGTTTCCCAGAGTTACCCTGTAGTTCGGGTCTGGAAGCAGATGTCTGCGTGGCTGCTGTTTCACAAACTGTGCACCTAGGACTACAGACGGTTACTGGGAGTTGGAGGTCCCCTACAAAACATTCAGTAGGCAGTTCATGCAAATGTTCTAGCAGCAGGCAAGCTTGATAGCCTTTGCACATCATTAGTTGTCTATTGTTTGCAGTCATTATTTTGTGAATAATACTTAAAAATTAGATCCTACAAACTTCAACTATTTCAACATGCCTTCAAAATAATTTGGGGGGAAAGAATTCATTGCAATATTAGACAGTGAGAGTAAGTATTTAGCACAAGAAATCCAAGTTTACAGTTTTCTAACTATAACCACAGCTACGTTCTTAAACCATTTAAAAATGTATTTTGCAGCATAATAGGCCATATATAGATCTCCTCACTCATGAGCCTTCCCATTACTTCTGTTGCTGATATCCTGATGAAGAGCATGTTATTTACCACATCACAAGCAATGTAAGCTGTTGGTTCTGCTTTTGTTCTGCTGCAAACTTGACTCATTCTAGAGATGTGAGAATGTATTTAACATTCTTTGATAAGTTTCAAATGTCATTTCTCTCAAAGCATACAATGTAGATTAAATTATTTACATAAATTTAAATTTGTAGAAAAATCAGTGGGTGTTTACAAATTTCGAACATATTTTTATGAATATCTTATTATGAAAGCAAAACTACATTGGCTTTTCATTATGGGACAGATTTTCACCACTTATTTTCTTCCTGGTATTTTACCTACAGTAGCTCCTTGTTGTAAAGACCTTCCCAGAAGAACTCTTAAAGTGTGACAACACACTTTCCAATGCTTATTTGTCATCTACAAATTTTCACCTACAGGTGAAAACTCTATATCAAAAAAGGAAAAAAAAAATGAAAATGAAAGAGTAGCATTTACCTATATAGTTTGCAAGATCATGAAATTCAGGTCTGTTGGCAATGAGTTCTTCTTTAGTTGGAATGTTTATTCCCATGTAACAAGGAAACCTTATGGGAGGTGAAGCTACACGGATGTGCACCTGAATAAAAATACAGTTTCAAAACAGAGTGCTATAAGGTGAAGGTCAGCAGATCATAACACAATAGCAAAGTCCCAGTTCTGCAAAATAATGATGAGGAACAGAACATAGCACTGCATAGAAGTCATGGAAGGGTTAAAAGTAACATAAGGTTTTTTTCCAGATGCCAACACAGCAGGAGAGAGAAAGACAGTTTTAGAATTTATTTTTACAATATTTGCTAATTTATTAAAAGGTTCCATCCTGATTTTGCTTTTCTTCTTTCTATGGTGTTCAGTCTTTGATGCGCAAGTTTCAGTTTACAAAGTCAAACATCACACAGAACATTTTTGCTCCAGTGACAGACTTGCACACTCCATTTCAATTAAAAAATCTTAATTTAAAAAATTGTGCTCTGGTGACTTAAGGCACAAGCTATTTATTGCAATATGTAGTTGTACTTAATGCAGTACCTTAAGTTGCACATATATCAGGAATACCACACTGATGCTTGATTTTCTGATCCTAATAAATTTGTTTTCCATTCTTTTATTTGCCAGATAGTGATTTATAAATAGAGACCTGTTCCTCTGCCCTTAATCAGCAAAAAATCAGTCATATAAAAGCAACTTCTTCACTTATCTTCACAATAAACATGCACTAGCCATTGGGTTTTTTTTTCAGACTTGCCCTTTTAAATAAGGAAACTATGTGCAGTACAAATGAAGACAAAACCCTGTGCTTTACCCTCCCATCATTCTTCTGGTTACACCTGTATTGTACAGACTGAAAATTAACTTACCTCTTTGGCTCCTGATTCTCTCAGTAGTTTTATTATGGGTGAAATAGTATTGCCCCTCACAATTGAATCATCAATGATAACAACTCGCTTGCCTTTAAAATTATCAGACAGAACACCAAACTTCTTTGCAACACCAAGCTGCCGTAACCTCATATTTGGCTGGATAAATGTTCTTCCTACATATCGGTTTTTACAGAGTACTTCAACATACGGTAGTCCGCACTGTAAACAGGAGACAGTTAAACAGAATTAGTATCTAAAGAACTGGTTAGTCTCATTTATTGTTTTTTAAAGCAGCCCTAGGACTCAGTATGTATTCACAGTAACAAAAAAACCTTTGAAATACCTTAATATAGTGGAATCATGACAGAAAAAACAAGTGCAGATGACTCAATAGGAGTACCCAGCATACTCAAGATATAAAGCCCATATATGGCCCATACCGTTCCACTCCATTACAAAAAGAGAAATGTGCAAACATGCTTAGTAAAAAAAAAAAAAGGAGTCAAGTTAACATATACCTTTTGAGCATAACCAAGAGCTGCTGGGGTTGCAGACTCTGGAACAGTGCTGACCAGGTCTGCTTCTACAGGTGCTTCAATAGCAAGCTGCTGCCCGCATCTTCTCCTGACTGAATACACCATCTGACCTAAGAACAGCAAGAAGTGTTTTTCCTGGTGTGCATAATTCAGATTTCCTCTCAATTTCTGTACAAATTTCTGTGGCAAGTTGCAGGCCTAGAACTCAGTGAGAAAAGCTCCAGAACTAATAAACAGCCACTCACATAAGGTCATTTTTTATTTCCTTCTATAATGTCATATTCTAACATTCACATTCATATCATTACACAGAGAATTAAAATCCAGTTTGCCCTAATCGGGTAATTAAAGGTCCTGTGGATGTTACAAAATCTATTTACAGGAGGAAAGAAGTAGAAATTATGCCTGCTTCTTCAAAACATGCATATTCTATTTATAGGCTCATTACTCAGCAGACAAAATTTCTGCAATCCTGCTGTCTGCCTCTGCCCACTTATTAACTTTGAATCATCTGGCAAAATTCACCCAAAATTAAGTAAAGGGATAAGAGGTTTCAGAAGCTTTTAAGGTCCTAAAAAATGTGCAGCATCTGAGGGAACTGGAGATATTGTGATGAGATGAGGCACAGCAAAGAGTACAGCAGCAGTACTAAGGAATGTATGACATGAGGATATTGAAGAGTAAGAACATAATGAAAAAAAAAAGGGATGTGGGATGAAACTGGCTTTACAAGGATGGGGAACTGTATTGGATCAACAGATGGCATGTCCATAGAAAGGAAAGAAGAGCTCGCTTGTTAGGTTTGAGAGTCCTGGCTACTATCTGGTCACTGAGACAATTTTTGAGGGCTTCTACTGAAATAATAAGAAAAGCATTAGATTGACAACCCCAAGTACTTAGATAACACAGAGATTTACAAGTTATATTAAAAGCATCTTCCTGAAATAACCTTTTATTGGCAAAATAAAGTTGTTTTGCAGATCCTGTTGTGTAAATCTGATTTTTAAAAAGTTTTCCAAGAACTAATAAAGTTCATTTCTTAAGCCTCTCACTTCTGAGATATTTCCTCCACCTTAACCACGTTCGTGGCTACGGAGGCAGGCCTGACTGAGGCCATATGCACAGCCAGGAACAGGAAGGTGATGTTACGTGCTCCTCCTGATGAGTTTCGTCTCCTCAAGAACTGGGCCAACCCATTCTGTCCCAGACCTGCTCTGCAAGCTCACATTTAGTGGTACCCTACTATTGTCTCAGATCCTTTCCAGAGTCATTGTTCTCCAGGATAATGTCTCACTATTTTGGGAGGAGCTTCATATGTTACATCTTCTTACCTTCAAAAATACTGTCTGGTCTTGCAAAATAAACATATTCAAAGATGCAGAATGCTGATGGATCTCCTTCAGGTCTTGGTACAACATCCAGCGTCTGGACATCATATCTGGATATTTTCACAATCTCTCCAGGAAGGACCTCACGATAGTACCTTGAAAGAGAAATCTATAGCATTTAGAAAAGTTCTGAACCTGGATTATAGTTTTAAAATATAAACAAGATTCAACTGACAGGAAAAAATGCTTCTGAACATCCTAACATGACAGTTTGCTTCTATCTTGGGATTTGACCTAGTGCGTTTTAAGACCAACAAGCTAGGACAAGTGATTCTTACTAAAACAGTCTGAATTAATACCCCAAAGCAGTAAATTAATACTTAGAACCAGGGAATTATGGTATTCTTCCTATATGTGAGACGTAGAGTACTCAATCTAGTACACGCTTAATTGACATTAAATATATTTTAATAATTTAGTCCTGGATCAATACTAGAGGACTTTTCTGTGAAAGCTAATAAACGTTATAATGTAACATAAAAAACAGAATCAAGAATAAAGTTGGCAGCCAAAAAAATCCTGCCATGCAAGCGAATATCTAGAGAAATATCTGTCTAGTGGTGACAGGCAGCTACTTCTGAATGACATAAAGCTGACTAGAAATGTATACTCCAATTCTCACATCTGAAGAAATATGGAATAGTATCAGGTTTATTATATTACAATGTTTAGCCTTGTTAAACATTTTTCTAGATCCTTTAGGTGTCTCCGGTGAGTCCTCAGGTGGCTATTCTAACAATTCCAATCTAAATCTACCCCAAAATACTAAAATATTTTCGAGATATAAATTAGAGGTGAGTAAATCTGTGTGTATTTGCCGGTCATATACTAGCATTAGCAGGCAGCAGCACTGGCTCCAGCAAAACTTTAGACAAGATTGCTTTTTAAAAAAACCCACAGGCTTCAGCTGATGCTGCTGCATGGTAAGCTTCTCTCAACAGACTTTGAAGAAGTTTCAGAAAAAGGTTATTCTTATCCATACGTAGAACAAATTGTCCCAAGAAAGACCCTGTTACCAACAGCTAATAGTTCCTACTAAGACAGGGTAGAAGTTACAGCAAAAATACACTAAACAACACACCTACAATAAAACACCACAGAATGGAATAGAAACTACTAATGTACAGTCATGTTGCTTCCTGGTTTTGCTTTACATTTCTTTTTATTTGGTAATTGTGTTCTTAAGGTGCTATTTCACAGCTTTTCACTTTACTTATTAGTCTAGTCCCCAAATGCACATTTTAATAATGTCTGATTAGGAAATTAGATATACTTCCTCATAATTTTTCTTACTCTGATTATGTTCTATTTCAGAATTGCCTTCCATTCAAACTTCCAAAGATCTCTGAGGTCTTCTAAAGAGCCTCTTACGCTTCTCTTTTTGTCCAGGGAAAATTTCATACTTTTCATAGTATCTTAGCTAGAGAGGTAATGTGAATGTCATCTCATGTTTTGTCTCTGATATGGGTTTGCACACATGAAAATGGTTTCAGGTGCCCATCACAAGGAGGCTGGCTCATCAGGCAGCATATGCTACAGCTCAGGTTAACCTGTGAGCTACCAATACAACCTTTTCTGTAAGTATTAGTTGGTAATACAAAATTCTGCTGCAAACTAGGCTAAAATTTAAAAGTTATATGGATAACCAGGTTTAATGCAACAAGTAAGAGGCGTTTTGCAACAGTAAAGTAGTCTTTACTGTTACTTTCTGAAAATATAATTCTTCTACATTAATCTGTTCAAGAAAATAAACTGGCAAAACCCAGAACTGTCAAAAAAACCTCCCTTCCAACAGCCTAACAAATGAAACCTTGATGTCTTTCACATTGTTACACATTGTGATATTTGGCAATTTGAGGGTTAATTGCTGCCTGAAGAGAGCTTTCAGATAATGTGAGAATCAGGGCACTTACTCTGCACCAATAGACAAAAAGCTACAGGATTCAGAGGACACTACCCATCCTTCTGTTTCACTGTTATCTTTTCCTGAAATAAAAGATTTCAGTTAGAGATCACAATTCTTGATACCATTACTACCACACAGGTTGCATTTCTACCGCAGTATCTGCCTTGCTATGGTGTAGGTTGCCAAGTGCACAATTAAAGACTGTTGAGATTTCTAACTAGAAAGCCTGGCATTCCGAAGTTTCTGTAATATTATTAAAAAACTCCCCCATGTAAACATCATAAACCTGTTCAAGGCAGAACTGGAAGTAACAGCATCATATTCATGGATCATGAAAAGAGGCCATTCTGATATCTACCTTTGTTATCTCTGCACTATTTCAAACTTTTCCAATTCCAGTTCAGTGATCTTAGATATACATAATTATTTTTGTCCAGACAATAAATCCCTTACTTTTCCTACGCTAAATGTGTTGATAAATAAATCTTTTTGATTACAATGGATACTGGATGGAGCTCCAATAAGGAGAGTTTTCAGAGACAGGCACAGGAAAGATCAAATCATGTAACACAGAGTGAGAATGTCTGTATTCTTTGAAAAAAATCTCGGTAATTTTTCTTGTAGTTAAAATTACCAAGTTTTATGAAGATAAGGAAGCATTAACTACTTTGCCTTTTCATTATTTTATTTTTATACAAATTAAGACATTTTAATCTCACTTCAGGGAAAATGTTGATTTGCATGCTAAACAGGAACACAAAAAACTTTTTCCCATAAATTTATTTTACAGTGCTCCATTCCCATCCTACGTGTGACTGGGAGTGCTTGGAATTTAGAAATACATTGCCAGTAATCCAGAACTTTTCGGCCACTTTACTACAGGAAAAAGGAAGAAACTAGACCTCTTTCTGAACTGGACATAGTCCTGGGCAACTGGCTGTAGGTGGCCCTGCTTGAGCAGGGGATTTAGACCAGATGACCGTCAGAGGTCCCTTCTAACTTCAACCCTTCTGTGATTCTGTTCACCTCTGCTTTCCTGTTCAAGTGATGAGAGGTTAACTACATTTTCACAAATATTACAGTTGAGCTGCCTAATTTTGACACTGCCATCAAGCAAGTAGGATTCCCTTTTGCTAGGAATAGAAAAGATGTTTGCAGACTTCCTACAAATTATTTTTTCCTTACCATTTTTTTGTTTTGAATTTTCAGAACTGACTTTTGCATCACATTTCCTACTTACACCTCAGTAAGTGCAGCTGTAATTGTTTGTTTCAGTGGCTTCAGGCACAGACTATATATATACATATATATATATATGTCTTTATCAATATATATGTATAGTTTACCTTTTCCATTCATGTCCCCTACTGGAATAAGGCGACCAATGCAGAGTGGGCGATTCCCATATGGATCACGTACTGCATAGATTATGTCTTTATGCATAATTAGCAATGAATACGAAGTTGGAGTTTCATTCATTAAATTTTTTATTCTGAAATGAGACATAAGATGAACATAATCGTGTGTCAGAAGAACAGCTGTGTGCAGTTACAGCTGCACATCATGCTCAGATTAGATGGCTGTTCTTGATTCTGCAACCCATCTTCCTCACCTTGCCACCCAGTCGGCTGTATCGTCATTTTCTAGAGGAGGTGTGAAAGCTAGCAGCTGGGTGATCAGTTCACTGTCAGAACTGGTCGACAGTCCTACGCCATGCCGCATAAGCTTTTAAGACACAAAACAAACATATTACTAACAGTAAAAAAAAAAAAAATCCCATAGAACACTGTTCAGATTTTAATCTAACAACATGTTTGTGCAGTGAACAAATGTTTTAGTGCTTCAGGTGATCAGATCATAATAACATCAAATTTCTTCCAACAAATCAAATACGTAAGAAGAGCTGCTACAATCATCTATGCCTCGCATTACATTTCTCCCTTTGCATCTCATTCCTTTGCTCCACACGCAACCAAAATTAATACCACCAATATTCAGGGCATAAATTAATGTTTGGCCCATTTAATCAGCTTTGTGCTTCTGCTTGCTCTAGGAAGAGAGGTAAAATATACAAGGGAAAATATGAAATTAGTTCTAGTAGATATTTAAAGATTAAAGAGATATCAAGGCATAATGGTGGTGTTCTGGTTTCAGCAGGGATGGAGTTCGTTTTCCTCTCAGCAGCCAATGTATTTTGGATTTTGTATGTGAGGAATGTTGATGAACACACTGATGTTATGAGTTGTTGTTAATGAGATCAAGGACACTGTCTGGCTTTCCAAGTGTCGCTAATGTGCAGATGCAGGAAGCTGGGAGAAAGACAGACAGCATAATTGATCCAAACTGGCCAAAGGAAGTATTCCATGCCATAAACGTCATGATCAGTATTTAAGTGGGGGTTGGCTGACGTGGGTATGGATCTCTCTGTCTCTTTCCCTCTTGCTCCTTTGCTTGCTGCTTGGTTTCATTTCCATGATTGCTGCTCAGGACAGGATTGGGACATCAGGTAGCGAGAAATTGTGCATTGTTCATTTTGTATATTTTAGTATCCTCATATTCTGTTGTTATTGTCATTTTCCTTTGCTATTGTAGTAAACTGCCTTCATCTCAACCCACGAATTTTCCTTTCTTCCCAGTTTTCTCCCCCATCCCACTGGGGAGGGGGAAGGAGCGCAAGAAACTGAGGTGTCTAGGGCTAAACCACAACAGCTGGGGAGGGCACAAAGCAAAAAAAAAAAAAAAAAGAAAGAGGTGTGAAGGGAAGCAGAGCGGGATTAAAAAGCTGAAATCCCACAAGTTAAGGTTGTGGGTCAGGCAATTTTTTCTGTCTTGGTGAATTTATGCTTCAAAGAGAGAAGTGATCTGCACTGTTTCTAGCCAACTATTACAACAAATTCAATGCTGTATGCTTTAGTTCCTAATTTTTATCTTTAGAAATCATTTTACATCTCATATAACTCTGATTCTCCATTCTCCATCTGCACTCCCTCACCACTGTATTTTTCTCCCACCTATTCGTACACTTGATTAGCAATGGGCTAGGTTCCTTTGGGCATGCCATACATTTGCCTTACTTCGCTGCAAGAGTATATCCTCCAGGTTTTGGACAGAACATATAGAACAGATTTCACAATGAAACATTTGCTAAATTTTAATTTGGTTCTTTAACACATACCCTTCTAGCTAAGCACACTATAAAATTTGGCATTTGCTGGTTTATGTCCTGACAGTGCTCATGCTGAATTTTGCAAGCCACAAATACAAATAAAGACAATATTCCAAACCAGTACATTTCATATTACAATTAACTCACTTTATTATGCCTCTTCTAACTTTAAGCATATCATTTACTCCTTCTATCAGCCATCACAAACGAGCAGAGCTTGAAGCCAATCTACCTTTTGTTATGGTCGAATTAGCTTTCTCACTTAATCAACAGGAACATGACCATCAGTCTAGAGGACTGGTGAAGTTACCAATGCCTTCCCTCCCCACGATTTCTTCCCTCAGAATGATCTGTTTTGATTATGGTGCTGTTTCACTACCCCAAGTAGTTTGGTATTAAGGAAAAGACATAGAAAACTTACTGCTCCTTGTTGCCTCACACTCAGAAATGATGCCAGAGCCTTTCAAAGCAGATACTAACCTTCCTCCTGAGTCGTACAGCGTTTGTTAGCTCCCCGTTGTGCGCTACAGCAATCTTCCCATGAAGAGTCTCTACAACAAAAGGCTGGCAGTTCTGCAGCTCAGAAATTCCTGAGGTGGAGTACCTTGTGTGCCCAATACCGAGGTTTGAAACATACAGCTTCTTCAGGCTGTCTGCATTGAAGACGTGATTTATAAGACCCATTCCCTTTGGGAGAAAAAGAAAAAGGTTATGCTTGGTTTTGTTTTCCTGGCAACTTCCTCATTTCTCCTTGTGTTTGTTTTTGGTACAGCCTTAATGCAAGCAACTTTAAGATAAAGGGAAATAACCTGAAAGACATGGTAAAGAAAAAAGCTGAGTACGTGTCACAGTGATTGCTGTTTATAAATAAATGTTTTTACTCCTGTTTTTAAATAAGGCAGTATACATTTTTCTGCTGAGGATTTTCACTGAACAATCTATTCTCTGACACAAAATACATCTTCTGAAAAAACACTACCAAAGCGTTGTGTTGTTTAAAATCACCAGAAAAAAAGACTGCCAGAAGACAGGCAAAGAAGAAAAAGGTTGCAAGAAAGATATTCTATGCAGAGAACATCTTTTACAGGTTAGCAGCATATTGGATTTACTTTTATACTGGGTCCATGATAATGTATATTAGATTTCACTGTCATTCCTGCCAATGTCAGTAGTAAAGTTTTTTTCAAGAGGTTTTTATTGTTTGCTTAAAACAAACTTTTCATATAGTCATGTTGCCTTCTATCTGAAGCAGAAATGCATGAAAAGTTTTTAGTCAGCCATCAGGAGCTTTTTTTGGCAGCAAGCAGTATGTGGAGACTATTTAGCAGCACGAATAGTCTGAAAAAGGCTGCACAGAGTAGAAGTTAGGAGTAGATTCCGGGCTTTCCTACAAACTCCTGCTGCTGCTGCTGCCTCTGGAAAGTATTGACATCCTTCTACCCCTGCTTCCTTATTGCACATGGTAATTGTGATATACATGATATCTCACATGCTAACACTCCGCTGGGATCTTCAGAGATACACAGGAGAGGCTGAGGCTGTTCATAACCTATGCTGTAGGTATAGCAAGAAGAGAGTGGGAAGGAGCAGGAAGGAAGGAAATCAGCTGAATTGTTTTCAGAGCTTAACCAGAAGAGCTTAAAGATAGCTCAGTTTTACAGTATTGACTGCTATAGAGTCAGAATACCAAGAAGCTGTGTTTGCACATGTGGTTTTAGGATACTTACTATTGCATTAAAAAGTTACTGCCTCAAACAGTCAAACTGATACAGGTTTGCTTTAATGGTTCAGCACACTTTATGACAAATCAATGATCATTTGTTGTCTCACAGATGACATAAGGGTGGTCTAAAATCTGTGTTGTGTGCTCATATACGTACACAAATGCAACCACGCACTCTTATTTTACTTAGGCCAACTTTATCCTGACAGGACACCTGGCAGTTCACAGGTCCAGTATTATTGAATGTGGCCACGTTAAGCACTGCAATAGCTTAAACAAGCTAGATTTGGTTATATGAGTACAGAATCTTTTAATGGCAGTTTGAAATATTTCTCTGATTTAGACTGTGCTACTATGGGATGGCAAATGTGAATTACCAGTATAAAAAATGTTCAATGAAGACAATGTTATGTCTGTATTATACAATAGCTTGTATATAAATGTACATGCCAGAAAATGATAATGGTCTGACAAATAACTACCTTAATATATTATTCTGAATATCAAAGTGTTAAACAATCAGACAGTCTTTCTCCTATTGGTATCACTGTGTCTATAAGAGATGTAAGTTTTTCCACAGCCTGAGCTAATACAGCTATGACAATAATGTTTTGTTACACAAATCTACCTGAAAGGCTCTGACAGACAAATCTGGACAAGGCTTTCTGGGAGATTTTAAAACACAGGATTAATAGCCTTTGTCAAGGGCTATTAATCTGTGGTCAAAGGCTGGCAACAATCAGAAGGGAACACATACCCATGCCTTAGGTGTTCCAGTTCATACTCTAATACATGTATCACCTTAAACTGTTGACAAAGGTGAGTAAATTGACACAGTAAGAAGCAGGCACCTTTTCCATTCTGTTGTCTTTGCTATGAAGAAGAGTCAACGGGGGTTTGGAGGACAAACAGGTATAGTAGCATCTTAACCGTTGACATTTTTATGGACTGGTTTACAAGTCAGAGTCCTACATATACTTTCACTAGTGTAACAGACCCAAATGTTTGTTACATTAGCACCACTGCCAGGATTAAAAAAGTCACATACATTGTACTCCACAGACTCTTTCTTACACTGTGGTTATTACAGTTTTTAAAAGTGCTGCAGCCAAGAAACATATTTCAAGGATAAAAGAAACCATCACATGCTCTGCAACTCTTAAAATACCAAAGCTGATATGATGAGATAGTCAATTAAATTCTTAGCATGGCAGTTAAGTGTTGCAGCTCAGTAAAACGGAAACACTACAAATTATTTTATCATCTGCTGGAAGTTCATTCTGAGAAACACTTTTTGCTACAGGATTTATAGATCAGCCCACTTTAAAGGGAGCTAGAATTCCTGTAAACCTTAACATTGAAACCCAAGCAGGAGCAGGAATGAAGAACAGATAAGATGGTGCTGAAGTTGAGAAAAGCTGCATTTAAAAGCATGTGTATGTGTGTGAATCAGGCTGTAAGTAACAGGACGGAAAAATGCCTGAAGAGGTGACAAACATGATGCTTGAAGAGACAAGATTTTGCATGAGGCATTGAGCAGTCATGCATAGATATAGAAGCTGCTGCAGCAAAGCGGTTCTTACTCTTGGACCGATTTGAACAGCTTAATTAATCTTCCTCAGAGACCTCTGAATATGAAGACAAACTGCAGTCAGAGAACACACTCACATTAAGAATTGCCCCATGATTATTTTGCTGATGTAATTTTATTTCCAATCCTCTCCTCTTCCAGGATGGAACAAGCTGATGATTATTTTTTTCCTGATCACTGTTCAATACACAATGAGCAGAAATATCACCAGAGCATGCAGGTATTCTCCTTGCATAATACTTTTGAGGCTGTGGCCATTTTATGTCTTTTAACATCTGCTGAGATTCTCTCAGCTCGAGAAAGACTATGTGACCTTCTCAGGTCTCCATTCAATCTTTTATTCCGTTTGTTTTTTACCTATGGGTAAAGTAGCTGCCACTTCCTTGATTCTCACTAAGGCAAGAATTAGTCATCTATTTGCTTGTGCAGAGCCTGCAACTGTATTTCTTTTCTCTTGATCTCAAGTTGCATCGGTGTTCTTCCAAATCTCCAGAGCTAACACCTTAGGTGCAGGGTGATTTGGCAAGTAGTTTTTGTGACATCAATAGCCTGATCTGGATAGTTCTGTGTGTCTGCCACTGTGTGCATGGATACACTCAGCAGGATAATGCTGGCATATTTGTTTTAAAGATGCACTTAAGACAGAAATTGCACAAAAACCAGAATTAGATGCTATCACTGACAAAACCAAAATAGTCCATCAAAACATGTTAGTCTCCCTCTAATTAGTCCTCTTCCTAGCTGAAATGAACTTTCCTGCATGTCAAGTTAAGCATCTACAAAACATTCATTTACATTTTACCTTATGCACTTTGAATGCCTGGGATGACTCTCCATCACTTGTCACAATTCCAGCACTCTCCTGGCCCCTACAGACAAAATATAATTAACATAAAGCACTGAAATGCTTAGAATATGAAATGCTTAGAATATGAAATGCTTTAACAGACAACGGATTGATGTTTTTTCATCTATTCTTTACAACATGGAATTTTCATGTAGGCTTATTTGTTATTTTATTTTACAGGCATATAATCACAACTGGTTTCTTGCCCATGTTATGCTTTATTTCAAAACAGTCACATAAGGTTTGTGCCTAAGCCCACTGAATTCAGTGGGAATCTTTCCACTAATAAGCACTGGCTCAGGCTCTTACTGCAGTCCTGTTTCAGCGTGGGCATAAAATAACAGCAGATGCTTAATCTGAAAAGCCACTTTGCAGCGATAGTAGTCTAGGCTGTAGTAGTAGGCTCTATAGTGCGACTCTATTTCTGCTTTGGGTTGAGGGGGAGGGTATTAAGAAACGGATGGGTCTGCCTAGCGGAATGCATTGTCTCTTCCACAGATCACCTATGCAGAAGCTTTTGCATTTTCACACTTAGGCAGGCAAGCTAGCAGTTACACCTCTAACAGCTATATGGACCCTCTGATAAAAGCATCTGAGCACATAAACCTAATATCGGGCATCACAGCTTCTGAACTCAAGCAAAACAAGTCTGGTGTACAGCGTCACTGCAAATGGAAATAATTCTCTTACAGCAGATCAGCCTCTGGCTGGCAGTTGTGCTTTGTTGAGAAAAGGAGCTGTATCAGCTACAATGACAGTTTTCCCTAGCCTGCTCCCTGTTCTCCCCAGCTCTGTCTCCAGGCGCACGCCCAGTTCCCGGGCAGGCAGCATGGGCAAGTTCCCTGAATACTGCGCAGCTGCCCAAGGTTTACAATTTGGTTCTTATCCATTGGAAAGAGATGTTTTGCAGAGTGGATTTTTTGTGGGTAATGGGGCAGGCTGCTCCATCTTCCTTTAAAAGGCTTCCTGGAATAAGACTGAGTGCTACCTCTAACAAAACTGCTGCCATACACCTGCCGTGCCTGTAACACTCATAAGGACTGGTAAGCTCCTATCCACTCTCATACATAATAATGACTGAAAAGCAAAAATGTTTTTCTTAAAAATGGAAACACTTAGAATATTAGACAAAGATGCTATTTGTGCATTAGACTGGTTTAGCTCAACTGAAATCACTAGAATTATTTAGTATAAGCAACAATAAAATTGGGCATTAAAAAATCTACAGAATAGATGCTAATCTACAACTGACCATGCTCATTACAAATTTTCTCCAGTCCAGTTCCTAAAATCCCTTTATTGGTCACTAGCCCAGTTGTATGTAAGCACAATTTTAAAGAACACTTGCTTACGGAAAGCAAAACAAAACAAACTTCACAGATATTAGAGTACTGGAACAGGTTGCCCAGAGAGGTGGTGGATGCCCCATCCCTGGAAATGTTCAAGGCCAGGCTGGATGAGGCTCTGAGCAACCTGATCTAGTCAGGGATGTCCCTGCTTCTTGCAGGGGGGTTGGACTAGATGACCTTTGAAGGTCCCTTCCAACTCTAGCCATTCTATGATATCTGAACGAATTTACCCTGTTACTGACACAGATCTTCAAGAGAAAAATCAGAGATGAGGACATTCTTAAACCCATTTATTTTAACTCAGGAAGATGTCTCATTACACAAAGACTGGTAGTAAAACTTAAGGGTTGGTGTAGTGCATTCAGCAACTTTTAATTCCAATGTTAATATTACAGGCAATTTCTATTTAAATACTGACACTGTCCCTTTAAACATGGACAAAATCAATAGGGAGAAAGAGGGAAGCAAACATCCTGCACGGCAGGCCCTTGTCAAGCCCTTGGATTACATCTCTCATGTAGCACTAATGAGAGAAAAGGAAGCTCAATTTCATTGCCACAAAGCTTGGATGATTTTATCAATTCAGTCAGATTTTTAAGCATGCAAGCTTTTAATTAAAACATCACTGATAACTAATGAATATTAAAACTGTGTATATGTGTATGACGGTTAATTCAAACCCAACACATTCCACAGAGAAGCCAACACACAGCAGGGCGATCCCGTCTCTGGTACGATCCTATCAACTATCCCAAACTTGCAACTGGTGTGGGGGGCTCAGCCCCACGGCTCCCAACCCTTACCTGCATCGCTCCCACCAAAGGGCAGGCAAGAATGGGTTTTGTGTGGGGCTTTTTTTTTGTTTTTTTTTTTTTAAGGAACGAGAGGGCACACCCTCTCCGCTTCCCCTCTCCTGACACCACGGTGCCCGTGGCGAAGCCCTGTTCCCCAAGCAGGGTTGAAGCAGCCCCAGCCGGGGGCTGCCGGGCACGGACTCCTCGCCCCCGCCGGCTCCCGCCCGAGCGGCTTCCCCCGCCCGCCTCTAATAGCGAGCCTGCTTATTTGGCAGTTTCTCAAGTTACTCCCCTCAGGCAGCTTGAGCCAGTAAAACTAGATCCTTTCATCTCGGCGGAGCTCGCTGACAACCAGCCGTCTGGTTTCCTAGGAAACAAAATCTTGGCTAGAAATAGTGAATCATTTCCAGGTCACTTTCAACATGGAGAGTGGAGCAGGGAAGCATTGGACTGAAGAGGAGGTTAAAGCCTTGTTAAGCGTCTGGTCAGAAAAAAATATCAGAAAGCAACTCCACGGCACCCTCAGGAATAAAGGAATATTTATCTACATTGCTAAAAGGTTGCAGGAGTTAGGAGTTTGCAGGGATTGGAAACAGTGCCGTGCAAAGTACAAAAATCTGAAGTACGAATACAGAACGGTTAAATATGCCCACAACTCTGGGGATGTCACTAAAACCATGAAGTTTTTCCATGATCTGGATGCCATATTGCGATATGAACCTGTCACACAATTAGCAGCAGAAGAAAACGGCAGGTGTTCTGCGACTGAGACGCAGCTGAACACAAGCCCCACTACAGAGAGCACGCAAGGTAAAAAAATGTTTTTGCTTCTATTTTTCTCTCTTTGCTTAAAAACCAAAGGGAACAAAACCGAAGCCTGAGTTTGGTCGAGCCGCAGCGGAGGTTGCGCAGCCCCAACAGCACTGTTAGAACTGACTTGATGCACTCCTTGCGCAGGGGAATAAAATGTTAGCACCCACCAGTGTTGAAGTCTGTAAATACAGTGTAATTCTAGCAAAATTATGCTCACTGCTTGTATTGCAGCCTTGGTGAGTGCTCACTGGTGTTGAGGCTCCTGCGCTGCGTTGAAATGTTAAATTAAGAAAAGCTGTTTTCTTTCCCTTTGACAGTTGTTTGCCGTACTTTGGAAGCAGGTTTTATAAAGCTTCAATTCAGATGTAAACTTAAAGAAAGATAAGAGTAAAGGGTGAAACTGTCATCATTTTCTTAGTAACATTATTTGTGATGCAAGTGAAATTTAGGATTTCTGGTTTTATTTCTCTGTAACTGAAATTTTAGGTATGATGACTAAAGGTAAATTAAATTATTTTGTATGCAATTCAACTTAAATATTTGAGAAGCAGAGGGATGTTTAATAATTTCTCATTAAAAATTCTAATGTAGTTAGGAAAGTAAAAATCATCATGTTTATCAGACTATTTTGAGGCAAAACAAATTAATACAACTGCTTTTATTCTGAAGAGGTTTTTACCAAATTATTTGCATCTCTTGTTTTATTCAAGCCTCTCTACATACGCATTTAAGCTGTGCTTAACATTTCATTAGGGTCAATCTGCTATTTGACATCACTCAAATCTCCTTGTCACATCCTAAATGTCACTGAAGCATAAGCCCCAATAATAGTTATAAGTACCAAAATTAGATGGCTAAAAAGAGAAATGCAAAGCTTAGCTGTTTGTTCCCACAGTATGTGGTAATTTACCTTAATTAAGATTGTGGATCTGTTTTAAGAAAACAAAAACCACTGTGTATCAGGGGAGATTGCCAAAGGCACAGAAAGGAGCCGGACATCTAGTTTGCCCTTGTACCCTTCTACATCTCCCTCTACAATGCTGTTTTACAGGTCTAAGGAAAAGAAATAGCCGCCTTCTTGTCATTGTTTACCTTAACGAAAAGCTTGACCTTAATTTGTCATCCCTAGCAGGAAGCCTCTAATCTGTCCAAGTCACTTTGAAATAAACCGGCAATTTTATAATATTTTAACTTGTGCTCTCTGCAGTGTGTATTGCAATCCATTTTTATTTTTAAACTTGTAGAACTGAGGGTCAAATCTTTGGCAAACACTAGCTGTTAACACTTCTGAGGACTACATGAAACTAAGATAGTGTCCTTCATCTAAGGATCTGCCCTTAGATTACCCTCTGTGCTTTGATGTAGTGTGCACCAATTGTTAAACCTAATTCTCATCTGCCTTACACCTCTAACAAGTTTAAATCAGAAAAAGTTAATTTCAGTTGTGAATCCTAAACTAGAATGCATTTGAAAAAAATTACTGCTGGGTGAGACACACCTCATTTTGAAACATTAGGACAGTCTGGTTTTAAAGGTGATATAATTAAATACATCTCTTAAATGCACAAGGATTTATGTTACTCTTAAAAAAAAACCCCCACCAAACAAGTTTTATGGATAAACAAAAATTAAATGCAACTAACCATAATAATGCAACACCAATAGTAAGAATTTAAATGCAGATTCCCACAACAACCATAATTCAGCCCCAAACAAAACACACTAAGATATAAATGTGTCCTGCAGCTAAGCAAAATAACATCCATAACAAGGAGGAGAGCGAACAGCTGTGAGAACATCAGCTTTCTTCATTTAAGGCTACAAGTCTAGCAAGAAACGCTGTACTAGAGGCCCAGCCCTTTTCCCACTGTGGTCAGAGTTGCCGTGTCTGCCCAGCTTGGTGCTTTGAAAGGCACTTGTAAGGCCAAAATGGAATGTGGGTGTCCTCCTCTGTAAGGCAAACTGGCCAAAGTATGCTCAAGTCCCTGCAGGTCTTCTCCTGGGCTTCTCCCTTTCAACTGGAGAGCGTTACAGGTAGGAGGGGAAAATGGTCCCTCCCGTCTTTCAAAAACCGCCTGAGAAGCCTCATTTTGACAGAGCTGGCGGACCAAGGATGTCTAGGCTCGTGACTTGGGTAGCAAGAACTAAGTGCTATTGACAAACTAAAACCTGTGCCAAATAATACTGTCCACCTTACTTTATTTTAAGAACCTACTACTAGTTACACTAACTTGTTTTGATTAAAAACATGACAAGGGGCAAGGCACGCTCCTCCCAAAATTACTGCATTTTTACCATTCTGCTTTGCCTCAGTCTAAATCTTCATACCCATCTTTAAAGTGAAGCTGCAAAGCATGTCTTTGTGTTTCATTTTGCTCGATTATCTCAACTATGGGGAGACTGCTGGGGAACGGGAGGAAGGGAAAGGAGGAAAAAGAGACTGCTTTTATGGGAGGGGATGGTATTTCTAGTGTTTCCCTGATGGTTTTTTCCTAACTTGTAAAATCAGCTTTCTTTTGAAAGTGTAATTGAGGAAACTTGTACTGAAAATCACAATCAAATCAAAGCAAGAGGTGTCTCTGGACAAACTTGGTAGCCATACACACACCAATTCCCAGCTTGTTCATGGAAAGAGGACATTTTTTTTGCATAAGCCCGTAACACCAGTGCAAGCCAGCAATGTTCATGTTGTCCTCCCAAAATACATGTTTTCAAAGGCAAACACAGAGCCATAGCTTAAATAATCATTAAAAAAGATATAACTCAACATGTTCACTGCTCTTAAAATTTATTATCCCAGTAATCAACAACCAAGAAAATCGATGTAGTGACTGATAGTGCACTATGAAAAATGGTATCATTCATTAGAGTTCAAATCAATGACCTTCCCATTTTGTTAACTAGTTTTGCTTGTTTCAAGTTAAACCAAGGTATTAACAAATTGAGTACTTGATTTACAAAAGTAAAGCTCACCTAGTAATTAATGTTAAGTTACTTAGGCTCTTTTATATTGCTCTCTATGTTTAAATAATAACACACTGACCACTTTCCTTGCCCTTCACTTTACCAGAGCAAATGCAGAAAAATTATCAAATCTCAGCAGAAATGGATCAGCAATGAGAATATTATCATATGTATAAAACGCAGCTACCAGAAATGCAAAAAGACCCTTCAGAAATGCCGACTTGAAAATGCCACTCGCACCTAGGTTTCCATGGCTTTAACATCAAACATGTCATTGACAAGTTTTATATACATATCTTTTTAGTAAATGTGCAATACTCTTGTTGAGTAACTTTTTTACTCATCAGGTGCCTTTTTTTCCCCATCAAATACTCTAAAATCTTTTGTGCTAACTGTTCTTATTCACTTAAAATAATACATGTTTCTTTTTATTATTACAATGTAATTAAACTTCCTCATTCTAGTACCCATGGCACACTCAGCAGCTTTCCAAGAGAAGGTGTTTCCCCTTTCCCAGTTTGCCTTGCAGCTCTGAAGCAGATAAAACGCCAGTCCCAGCAGATAGAGGTGGAGGCACGGGCATGCCTTTCCCTGTCAGCCCGGCCGCAGCGGGTAGCAGCTCCTGCCAGAGAAGCAAGGCGGACAGCTGGGAGCAGGCAGAGATCAGGCCACTGCATCTATGAGTCATTCTGAGCCTTGCAGAAAGTCAGGAGGATTTAGGATAATGTTTTCAAACGCAGTTTTCAGTTTCACCTACGTCAGGGATACCAGGTTGCATCCTAACCGCACCCCGTTACTGTTCCTTGTGACGAGGTACTGCAGTACCTTTGAATGGGTAGCTTTCATCTGTGACCTGCCTGGCTGGACCTGGCAGTAGCTCACTCCCCGTACAGTGCATCAACATTTCAAACCTCCTGTCAACATGGTACGTTGAATACAGCATGTTACCATAGAACAACTTAGAAGTCTGTCCTCTGCAAAAATTACGCTGATTCGGAACCTGTCTTATGTAATGCTGCTTTCTAAACTTCCTTAGCAATTGCTATAATACTGCATTTTAAACAAATGTAGGAATGCTATACTGTGAAAAGCCAGACTAAATCCTGTCAGCTACAAATACATCTGTTCTCTAGTCACAATACTGTCCTGCTTTCCCGATGCCATTAATGAACACCATAGATTTCCAGACCTCTTTGCAGAACATTCCTGTTTTCTTTGTACTATTCTCTAAATATTCTTACTGGGATTTTTTTTTTTGTTACATAAATGGATTTGTGGTTATCTGAATCCATGTGCAAAGTCCACTTTTATTTGTATGTCTCTTACTTTTCATTATCTACTTTCAAAGTATACTTTTAATGTGCTATCCACCTGAATACTGAGTCAGAAAAGCATACAAGTCACTAGAATCAAGTTGGTTTCTACAAGAACTTTAAAATACATTTCAAACAGGCTTCATATGTAAGACATAAAACCATTTAATTTACCTCCTATAACTGGTGTCCCCTTATGGGGACAGCCCAAATTAATTTTAAATTTAATTTAAATACATATTAAGTGTGGAGATTATAAAATTAATAATCTTCTCATTGTGTATGGACATTTTCACTTAAACTAATTTAAGCGAATTTAGTCCATACCTATTTTTCATCTAAAAACTCTTTCCTTCCCAGGTGAAATATCAGTTTCTTTAGAAGATGATGAGGATGCTCCAGGAGATCCACTACTTTTTATGTCCCATGTCAGACCAGTTCAACTAGGTATAGTATGATGGTGCAGAGAGATCAAAAACTAAAAAGCAGCACGGCTGTCAGAGCACTTTATCATTGCTTGAATACGCCGTCATTCTGTTTCTGATTAACATAGCTTTAAAATAGTCACACTTTTGCACCATCTCCTTCCCAGTTTTATCACTCAGCAGTTTCATGCATCACTAGATACTGGCCACTGTATGGGAGGTAATACCTGCATGACCTCTGCTCACGTTCAAAACACATCCCATGCTATAGCTTAATCATATTAACTACATTAATTTTGTTAAATGCTAGTGGGAAGTATGCCAAACAGTAGTGTGTGATACCCGTGTCAACTTGTGAATTTACTCTAACTCATGTAATTTCTGCTTAAAGCAGCATTGAGTGAATGGCCTTTGGCAGGAGAGATATGCAGAGGTCAGACCTGTCCCACTGAGCAACCCAGATTTGCAGTGGTCCTCAAAGCAACTGTATCATCTCTCCAAGCAAGGGGTGGTCGGCAATGATTTAGTCCAACTGACCATACAACAACTTATCCGGAAACTGTCCTACAATAGTAGTTTTGCCCAGGAGAGTCATTACAGAGCAAAGGCATAAATCTGGCAAGCCAGAAAGAGGAAGAAGATCCTAGGTGTGCGCCCCTTTAAGGAGTTGCTAAAGGGAATGGAGGATACTGAAAACATTTTAGGCAATATTAGACAACTGATGAGCTGATTCCTTGCCTGGATAAACAGGAACACTGTCCTGAATTTCCTGTATGCTCCTTCCATTTTTTACATGCCCTCTATGCCCTAGCATACATCCCAGTCCAGTTACAAAAACTTTCACTGAAGAATCTCCAAGGTGCCGTATTCAGGGAGAAAACAAGGCCCCAGCCAAACCTACAGCTTTTATGTCACACACTACACCCCTCTTGCCTGGCACTACAAGAAATTAAGGAAGAGATAAGAATCTCACATGGAATTATATGCACATATATATATAAACAAAACTTTTCTTGCAGTAAGTATTTTAATCAAATGTCTGTGTTACTCAGTGCTCTTGCAACACACTGCCAAGTAGATTCATTTGGCCTGCTAAAAAATCTTCAATTCTGAGAAAGCTGCTATCTAAAAAGCCAGCAAAATCAAATCAATTGCATAGGCTTTCAAGTATGTACTGGTAGTAAAACGTTTTCCCCTAGTGCCTCTCTTAGCCTTTAGATTTCAGGCACTATTTCAGACACCACTGAAAGAAAAATGTGAGCCCTTTGTACCTCTATTGCTTAATATTTTGGTTTCATTTCAGTAGATTTCTAATTTTGAGGAAGCGAAAAAAAGAATTATGGCATAAACACATTTCAGATAAAAAAAAATTATGTATATCCTGTCTTAACAATTTTTAAAAAATAAATTAGAGCTAAAATACATTTGAGACATAAGGAAAATTTCCAATGATCATAACAACTTTGTTTCAAAGCGGTGCTTATGAGTAAGATATTTTGAATCACAATGTTTTTAAAAGGGAATGAGGAACAAACAAAGCCACCATTTTCCACTCTGTGTACAGCAGAATGAATCAGCAATACACCGAGTCACTAGAACTCATTCAAACTAATATCCGCAACCAAAAGTGAACTCAGTAGCAAATGAACTTACTGGTGAGAACTACTGGTCTACACAAGAACTAAAGAAACCTTATCCCTCCCAGATTGCCCCACACTCCATGGCCTTGACTGGGAAGTGCAGGGAGCACTTTCCGCATTCTTCTTCCTCTTCTCTTCCCCTGGGCCTCTTCTCTCTGGTCTCCTTGGCACTCTTCTGTAGTGAAGAATGAACCACTCTGGAAATACAGATAGTTGAAATACTCCTGGTAACCCTGAGCAGAGACTACATCAAGCCTATCTGATGTTGGCAGCTGTCAACCGTAGCAATTCCTACAGTTGCATTCACCCATAAATAGGCATTTTCTTTCACTCTCTGAGAAAGAAATGAAGAAAGCATCATTGATATGTCACCTGAAAACTACCCTGAGTGAGCTGGCTGCTGCAGAGTCCCAACTAACACAGGACTCATAGGGAAAAAAATTGGTATCTGTTAGTACAGCTTTTTCACAACTAGAATGGATTATGGAGACTAGCAAAGAATGCCTCTATCTAGGACAAGTTTGTCCCCAGACAGGTTGTTACACACAAGTATGTTCCACTGAAGCTGTACGTACAAGCAAAGGTCAGATATTTTTGCCATCACACAAAGCTCAGTGACTATAAAGTATCCAGCGCCTGTAACCTGGCCTGCCTTTTTAGAATAAGACACTGGCAAAGGCATTTATCACTTCAGTACGACTGCAAAAAAACTGTGTCAGCTACTGTGCGCTTTCATATTTGCTCTCTTTGATGAAGCACTGGAATTGGGGGGAGGGGGAGTTAAGTTATTTTTGCAAAGATTTAGAAAATGCATGAGAAACTACTTTCCAAACTCATTTGTTAATCAAAATGAAGCCTTAAAGCAAGCTGAAATATCAAAAAACTGATAGAGATTGTATTTCAGTTTTAGGTAACTGCACGTCATCCTTTACTCCTAATATTAAAAATAAAGTTGAAAACTGGAGAAAATAAAAAAAAAATATAATAGTTCTACAGAGTAAGATAACTCAAACTTTAATTTTTACTAAAAAAAGCCCAAATATTTTTGATTGACCTGCACTGAGAAAAGAGTGAGGTTCTGTACTATGAGAACTGGATTTGTTATCACGCAAATATTCTTGTATGACTTAAGGGAAAACTCTCCATTCCTCAGCTCCCCATAAAAGGGAGCTTTGTTAAGAGTTAAGGATCGGATTTTTCAGATCCCTACCTAGTTTAAAGCTCTCCATGTGTGTAAAACCAAAAGTATTACATGAATGCAGAAAGTTAGGTTTTGATGCTAGTGTCTGTGACTCAAGGCTTGCTTTATTATTGTGCTGATACAGCACTTTGTATCTTCCAAACAGCACTCTTCTCCTCTTTAATGTCTGAATAACAAAAACAGCTCACTGGTTATTCTCAAAGGTGTTAGGGAACCTATCAGGGAACAGAAGAAAGAAATGTTCCACTCAGATTAATTAAATCATGCGCTATCTTGATAATGATTTTCAAGAGAAGGAAGAAATGTTGTCAGAATTAACAAAAATGCTGACAAATTAATAACCAATAGCTTTATTTTGATGTCACCTCTGCTCCATCTTTCTCTGGAGAGACAAGTCATGAGGAAACAGCATACTTCATTCTCGTTGTCTCTGTCCTCTCCCCACCCCAACCACCCAATGCAGGTAACTTGTATCTGTGTCTCTCCCCTACCCCACACGATACAGGTAATCCAACGTCAGCAATAGAGGCTTCCAAAACACCGGCTTTTATTCCAACAGTAGCAAATGAAGGAGGAAAACACTGGACTGTTAATGAAGTCAGAGCTTTGATACGCATATGGTCAGACAAAAATATCCAGCAACAACTGGAGGGGACAGTGAGAAATAAAAGAATATTTGAACAGGTTGCTGCTAGACTTCAAAAGTTTGGAATTGACAGGGACTGGAAGCAGTGCAGGACAAAATATAAAAATCTGAAACACGAATACAAGAGTGTAAAAAGTGCCCAAGACTCAGGGAGTACAAGTAAAAGTATGAAATTTTTTAATGAACTGGATGCTATTCTGAGGCACAGCATCATCGAGCAAGCAAGTAAATCAGATAATGATGAAAGTGAGAGGCCTCCAGAATGGACAGAAGCAAAATCAGAGAAGGACTCCATAGGTAAGTACTTCATACCCATCTATCATTTAAAATTTTTAGTTTTCCAGCACTAGAGAGACCTTAAAAGACCTACAATGAAAAGCAACCAGCTAGATTAATGAATTTGCTGGGGTGGGGGGCAGCGGTGGGGAACATTGATCGGAAATATACTATTTTGTCCAGTTGTTCACCTTACATTATAAGATAATATTTCAGATTGATTCTTTTTTAAATAGAATTGACAAAAAAAAAAAAAAAAAGAGGAAAAAAGATGAAGATGTAGGATAAGATAAAGTGATACAGACAGATCATTCCAGTCAAAATCATGCAGGAGAGATTGTTTCCAGCTTAGCTAAAAAAAAAATATATAAATGGATGAGAGAGATAGTCAGACTGTGTTACTGGAAAAATGAAGACAGATCAAAAGAAGTCTGCAGTTATAGACATTACATAAATTAACATTTCAACTGTCTTTCTCTTATGGTCCCCAGAAGCCCCAGAAGCAAGACTCCCAAACTAGTGGGACAACTATTGTGAAAACAGCAAAAAGGAATAGCACCAAGAATGCTGTCAGGGCTTGCCTTTATTTTTCTGTGGTTATTGACAGATAACTTGGTAATGGATGGATTAATGCAGAATTAGAGTAGACTGACAAACCTACACTACTCAGGAATCAAAACATTTTTTTATTGGTATGTACAACCAGAAACAGGCCTGTTGTTTAAGAACAGAATTAAACATAAAACTCTTTATTACACAGTAAAAATCCTATACAGGGGATGATATTACAGTGGCCAAATATAAGACTAGAAGATAGTAAAGTCATGGAAGAACTCAATAAAAATATAACACGGAGACAGCCTCTGGCTGAAAACTGAGAGCATTTTGAGGAAACATTCACTCTTCAGTTGCCATTTCTAGGCTCTTTGCTAAGGCATCTACTACTGCCTGTTGGCATGAGGAGCATCCTAGGTTGGATGGATCTTTTGATTTGACACAGCACAGCTGTTCTTATGTAGCACACAAATGCGATGCCCTAATTAACATAGCATTATTTACACAGAAATGCCTGGAGATACAGGTGAAGAGGATTCTGTTAGTAATATGTCAGAAGAGCTACGAGCTGCAGATATAAAGAAAGTTTCTGACTCAGGTAAACTGAAAAGTCTTCTATTTTATATAAATCCCTAAACTTAGTAAGTTAAGATGGATTTCTAAAATAAGCCCACATTGTAATCATGGTTAGAAAATGCAGAGGCCTGAAAAACTTTTAGGCAGGAGATAATGTCATAACGATAACCATATTTTCAATAAATACAGGCAAACATGCACATTTACAGTGCTCTGACAAATTTGATAGAAACAGTCTAGTAAGTAACCTTTTCAAAGATTCATAACTCCAGATGTAAAGAAGAAGAAACTGTTGGTCTAAGCAAGTTGAGTGCAATGTGTTACTGTATTTACTTCTACTTAAACTGTATCTTCCCAAGGATTAGAATTGTTGAGTTTCCTGTGCATAAATTAATACGGTGTTCTCTTTTGCACAATATAATGTGATCAGTATTTAATATAATTATGTAAATACTTATGTCAGGGGATGAAAATTTAATTTAAGAGTATCACTCCTAGCACTGAATGTGAAAGTCGTACACTCTTTACAAACATGGTTCACTGAAAGTGTACCTGAAAGTGTAACTTTCAGGGGAAGTGGGAATTTAACACCCAGCCAGAGACACATCAAAGTCTCAAAGGCTAATGGGCTTGACTGTTCATAGCAGAGGACCTCATGACCTCTTTCAGCAGCATGGTCTAAATTAGGCGTTAAGGAGTAGTTTTGCAGAATTTAAAATGGTGTAACATGAACTTGAAAGATTTTAATGTCAAATTAAAAATCTTCTGACAGATGATGTTACTGTAAATACTACTCCAGTGAATCTGGCAGCTCTGCATATAGCGAAAGAAACGGCTATGACAAGTAAGTAAAGCCATGGTTGATCATCAGAGGTAATTTGAGGCATAAGGGACAATAGTATTCTTGTTTTACCATTCAAGAACAATTACATTTATTAATTTAATTTACTAGAAAGAAATATATAACTGGCCTTTTATCAGATCACCATAGGCACTTGAGGCATTCATTAGGGAAAAATAGGTTGTATGAAAAGTGCATTGTGTATAGGGACCTCATTTTGAGAGAGACAAAATATACAAGAAATCATAAAAAGTACTTTGTTGGATCCAATTCAGACTACTTGGCAAAATGTATCAAATTCCATTTCTTCCCATCAACAAGTAAAGTTACTGCATATACACGAACAGTTGTAAGATACTGTAATAATACATAGATTCAGCAGTGCCACTAAACTGTCATCTCACAGTTTCCAACTGCCAGCAGCTACATAATATTGTAGCAATTTGGATTGCAATCTTCCAAATGAGTTATTTAAGATAAAGTTAACTGAATACTTCTAGTAAAGTTCTGACTACTCATTTTTGACAGTTTAACATTCCTTTAGGATAAGTGTTAATTGTTAGACATCTATAGCTTACTTTGATTACCATTTCCCTTGTCAAATGCATGTATTTTAACTGTGCATTTTGTTTGTTTCTGGGTAATTGTAATTGCAATCTGATTTGATGGGGAAAGATTAAAATAGCAAGTGTCTCAGAAGTGGCTCTGGTTCAGCCTATCCACTCTAAAGACTACTGTTCAAACCTAGGTGGGGAAAAAAAAGGCAAAACCACAGCACTCCATTATAAAGAGGTGCAGATTCAGTTTCCAAAATTATTTCCCTCATTTGCAAATGAACAATACAGACACAAATCATTTTATCACAGGTGGTAAAAACCACCGAGACTTTAATGTTATTAATGGTAACATAATTAGGTATTGTATAAAGCAAAGATGCATGCTTTTTACATTACAATATCATGTAGGGTCTTTATTCTCTAATTGTGATACATGCCTTTTCTAGACATGTCAAATAAATTTAAAGTGTGAAACTGGTAAGCAAAGAGATTCTATGTACCTCTGTATTCATAAATTTACTTTCTAATTAATACTGAAAAAGGCAGTCAGGCAGGGATACCATATAACATCTGTTCTTTGATATCAGTAAATGTCTGACAATCAATAGCCTTTAGGATGTGACTTCTTAAGAACTACTCCATATTCAACAGAACTTTTGTAGAAAACTATTTCCCAACAAGCATGTATTTATGCTTTATAGGTATATACTCACGTGCTCTAAAAAAAAAAATTGGAAAAAAATAATTTGACTTAAGAATTTAGAAATTCTATTCACGTTGTACCAAGGTATCTTCTAATAAGTACATGGAGTTGATGTACTCTGCAGTCGGAGTTATACATACACGTGTCTGGATGTATACTAGCTAGCCTGGCAGACATCTGCTTTCTAGCAACTACAGCTGTGTAAATGTGCAGAGGTGCACAAGCACTCTCAGAAGTGCACGTGCTTCTCACCATCTTACATGTGGACCTGAGTTACCAACCACAGTAACATCATTGCCACTGCCAGTCTTTATAAGCACTCCCGTCGGGCTTGCCGTAACTCTAGAAAGGGAAAAACTCAGCTGCTATTAGCCAAAAGACAAATACACCAGTTTCAGGAAAATATTTAGTTGTTAGAAGTTTCACGGCACTGTTTTTCTCCTCTAACGCCCACCCGAGAAGGAGAAGGCGGGGTAAATAAACCCTTCCAGGTTCTACAGGGGGCGAGTTGGCCGCAGCGTGCCCGCAGCGCCGCCCCGAGTCCGCGTGGCCAGCAGGGGGCGCAGGAGCACCACGCGAGCACGGCCCCGGTCGGTTTGGGCAGGGCGGCCTGGCAAAGGCTGGGCCCGCGGGAAACAGACGCCCAGATTAAATCAAGCTGGAAATAAAGGCTTACTTAGTAATTTCGACTGATGTTTTCTGTTTCATGGGGTCACTTTTAAGGACAGCTAGTTCCAGAAATCGATTCAGAAGAGCAAATGGCTTCAGTTTGCACAGGCAGTAGTTGATATGTACATTCCACACGTGTCAGACTGCAGTACAGGTGTTCGATTAAATCTGAAATGCCATGGGAAACAACACTGGAGATTAAAACAGGATTCTAGATTGTCAGTAGCCTTTAGAAATATCTATAGCAAGTACTTTGTTTCCAAAAAATGACTTTTCTTGTCAGTATTTTTTTAGTTTTTTTGGTGCCCTGCATACTTTACTGTATGTCCCTGTGATGACAAATGTGGTATAAGTCATGACATTGCCAAGATACATTCCTAAGCAAGGGCTTTTTTAAAATTGGTTGTTTAAAGTCAAGATCTTAAGTTGGTACATACTCAGGCACTTACATTGGCTTCTTTTGAATGTTTACTGCTGTGTGCTTGGAATTTTAAAATGTGCAAACCTGAAGTCAAAAGAAAATGTTTTAATGCATATGCCCCAGGCTAGTGCGACACAGTGTTTCAGAGAAGTGCAAAAGCAAAAGTTCTTGATTATTCTCTGGCTTAGCCCAAGGGATACTCAGGCTGCAGACACAAAATCCTAACTGTGCCCCCAGAGCTGTCTGTATCCAGTCTCACAGATCTGCATGACAGAGATGGCAGCAGCTTTGCAAGCTGTTGGAGAGTAAACACAGGCCACACACTGAAGTATTTTCCCTAGATTTGACATTACCCACTCCTCTTTTATAGCATACAAGACACACATGAGAGTAAGGATTAGGAGACAAATTGCTAATCTTGCCTCATGAGCCAGAAAACAGGATAAATAGTGATAGTGACAGAGTGCCAAAAGAGAACAGAGCTTGTATCAGTCTGAGCGGATAAAAGGAAAGACTGTGACAGCCTTGTGAGCAATGCTTCAAACACAAAGTTGAGATTAAGCATATTTGCTGGCAACTGTCTATAGCTTCACCAAACAATGCAAACGGAGCCACTGTGTTTTATTCACGCCAGAAACTGTCGATGGTTTGTTCTGTTTGACTCAGTCTCGTTCTCCTCATGCCCTCCCTCCAGAAACTCTGAAGGGTGGCTTGAAAAAAAATCCAGACTCTCTACCCAAATTCTTGGCTGGCCAAAGGAATAAAAAAAAAAAAAAAAGGCACGTGATGCTGGTCACATCATAGAGAATGCCTAATGCAAACAAGGTTGTATTGATTTGGGGGATAATTTTTAATAAAATGGCTCTAGATTATGCTTTATTGCTCAATGTTTAGGGGCAATATTCTTGAATGGATTGAGAACAGGCTGGGAGCCAGAAACTGCTGTCATCGATCCGCAATGTGGCCTTCACCATTTAATCTCTGTACAGCAGTGTCCTCACCTGGAAACCAGGATCGGAAAGACCACTTGCATCATCCGCCTGTCCATCCACCGGTCCCAGGGCGGAGGGGTGGAGTTCTCCCTTAAACACCAGCGGGCCAATGGCAGAGGAGCAGCGATCTCCTCCCCGTGGAGGGCAGCCCAGGGACACCTCTGTCACTCTGATGCCCGATGCAAACCCCTCCAAGCCACAGCTAGGGGGAGGCTCTGAGGACAGGCATTTAGTACTTTGTCTTTTATCACGCAAGCAGGCAGCTTTCCACATCAGTCACCTAGGCACAGCACCCTGATGCAACGTCAGGACCGTTGCCCCTTTTGGGGTTAATTCAGTGATTCTGAATCAGTTGCTTGGGAATCTTTCAATAATTTCAGTATGTATTGAAGCACCCCTTAGGAAAGTTACCATCTTGCCTGTTCCGCTGCATAGAGGTTCACCAGTGACTACGATCAGCAAACCATTTTACAAATTCTGTTCGAGGTTTAAGTAACTTAAGAGTTTGCACATTAAATCTATAAACTTGTATTATGCAGCTGTTAACATGGTGTTCTGGATTTATTTTAATATATAAGTACATAAACTCTGCTCTTAAGCCCACTGCTGCAGAGAAATGGCAGCTTTGATATATTAAGAGATGACATCTCTAAAACAAGTTATCATTAATGGCATTCTGAAGTTAGTGATCCTCAGGACTAACTCAAGATCTGTTTAGTTAATAAGAATTCTGTAATTTTTTTTTTACAGAAGTCCTTGAAGATGAGGGAGACTTTGCCAACTCCACCCTGGCAGCTGCGGAAGCTACACAAATAAAGAAGGAGACAATTGACATAGGTATGTCAAGACTGTGCCCTGATGGTTAAAACAGCACATTCTACCTTACTGGGATCCATAGATTCCTGTGGTTCATATGTTATTCCTGCACATGATACTACTCCTACTTCTAGGTTATGATAAAATCCGTTGGTTTTTTTGTTGTTGTTGTTTGTTTGACTTCATAGTAAAAAAAAAGCATAAACACTTATTTCTCCTTCCCTCAATTAATAACAAGATGTTATTTTCCCAGACAACATATTCATTATTATGCTAGATGTGATACTGCATTTGATTGTGACACAAATACTGTTCTTTTTCATACATGGTTGCTAGAGAGGATAAACTGGAGAGGTAAATAGCTGTCTCAGAAACACTGAACATTTTATGCCTTGTCCGTCTTTTCAAACTATTTCATGACAGTGCATTTAATTTCACATTATTCACTATCAAACAACTGCCATAAATATTCTGAATATTTTACAAGTTAAACTGAAGTCAGAGCCTCAGCAATATGTAGAAGTCATACATTCAATAACAAGTATTGAGGAGAAGATGTGGTTTATTTAAAACATTACAATTTAACATTAGAAAACATTAGGGATATTAATCTTCTGGAATCAGTGAGCATAGAAACCATGGAAGGTATTAAAAAAAAAACCATCAGAGGAAATAACAATGACATTGAAATCTATTGACCTGACATCCTGGATCAAAATGTACTTCACAGTACTGTTTACATTCAGAAGTTAATGGAAAGAATAAAAAATTCTATTATAATGATTCTGTGAACAACAATGCTTTGCCCTTTTACACTAAAAGTTTCTACCCTAAGAATATTTCCATTGTATGCATTAGTATTTCTGTGATCCCAGCAAGAGCTTCCTTCTCGGAAATAATTTTTTCTGGAGTCTGGGTGTTGAGACACCCTATCCAGCACAGCTTTTACAACTAGTTGCATAGGCTGATCTTGATAATGAAAGACAACTGTAAGGAGTATGACACTGAGCACACCACCAGAGCAATGTCATCACAGCAATGACACACAGAAACACAAGTTACATTGAGGGTAAAGTGAAGCTGTCCCTGAAAGTTCAGAGACATAGCGAGGTCACACTAATGCAAAGAGAAGAGTTCATCACAATGACACAGAATAAAATGTCATGCAAATCAACTGACTGCCTTATACACACAAATTCCCTGTACCTGTCATGTAATACCCAATTGAGGTGTACTGCTGATGGAGGTCAGCAGTACACAAGTGCCATTGCCAAAGGCAGAAAGAAATTAGAGAGCCAGCATGGCTGATAGAATGAGCACATAAATGAAAGCCATGACGTTTTCTAGTACCAGTTTAAAAAAAAAAAAAGAAAAAAAGAAAAAATCCCTCAAGAGCCCAGCAGTAGACCTACTGCTCCGTTTTGGCCCAAGGTTCTATTTCCAATAGCTGTAAGTGTTAAAGGAAGATGAAAGAATTTTCTTAAGAGTTATGGGGTAGCCTATTTATGAAAAATCACTTTTATCTAGTACCCCAAGTATACCACACACAAATGCTTATGAGAGTATAATTTCTAAGTTTTACATAGGTATGGCATTTATTCTTGCATATGGCTTATGAAAACCAGTATTTGTCAAATCACTTAAGAGAAAACAAGTTATAAAGCAAATATAAATTCCACGTACTACTCTGTGCATATGTTAGCAAGTACCATTATAGAAAGCACATCAAATGAACAACTGCTTATTTACCAACCATCTCTTATTTCTAACAGAGTCTAAACCATGCACTCAGTTTTTCAAAACATATAAGGAATATTTCCTTCGACGCTTTACTGAAAACTGTATTGAAGATAATTGATCTATGACATCACCTACCAAAAGGATGAGAATTAATCTTTCTTTCCCTCCCAAGCCAAAAAGTAATTTCACACAAAAGTGAATGTTCAGCCTCAGAGAAGTCTAAGCCCAGTCAGCAGAGTTGGGTTTTGATGTCCATAGATGATTTCAAGAATTCTGAGGGCTTCTGAATTTTACTTCTGAATAGTTCTTATGCTGCAAAAGAGTACAAAGCTATTATAGCCTCAGGTCTGCAGAAGGGAAAAAAACCCAGCAAGTAGACATGCAGAAATATAATATAATGATGCTTCTATCCTGTTAGGGATGGAATTTTGAAAAGAACTCAGATGCTGGTAGAATAAAAAGTAGTTCTTCTGTCTTCCCTGTTTTGTCACTTACGCCACATAGAATACTTTTGGATAGAGCCATCCCTACATATAGAAAATGCAATTTATGCAGAAGCTAAAGATTTCCACAAAAGCATTAATGAACTGTCTGCTTTCCATTTTTTCGCCTGCTTATGTTATCTCCATCACAAAAGCTCTGTATCAGAGACAAGCCTTTCACTCAAAAGTAAAAAAACATGGCTGTCTCCTAAAGGAAGGCAAAAGTATGCAACCTTTCCTAGCATCCCTTCCTGCCCTCCCTCATGGAATCTGGGAAAGGCACACCTCAAAGCCCAGCTGCCACGGTAGCTTATTAAAATGGACCCTAAACTTTTTTTTTTTTTTTAGTGGTATAAAGGAGTCCTGAGTAGTGGAGAACAAGTAGGAATAAGGAGCAAAGGTCTCCTTTGAGTTTCTTTCTGCTGTACCAGGAAAACTCACAAAGATCAGCAGTATGAAATGCAGCTTATGCAAAATCACACTTCTTGCAGGTCTGCCGACAGACAGGTGCCTGTGTCTCTCGCCTCCTCATCACATCTGCATCACATGCACAGCTTCCAAACTCGAGAGGGGGACAATGGTCTTCTAGGGCCCCAGTCCCTGCTCATTTCATCACAGCAGCGGGGTGCATGCATGACCCCACAAAGGGAAGGCTGCAGTCCAAGCAGTGAATCCACAGACCTGTGCCCTTACAAATAGAACCAAAGCCTCCCCAGGCCTGCCGTACCCACATCCGCCTAGGAAAAAAACTCAAAGACACACCTGGGCTAATCAATGTGCACAAGCATGTTATGCAAATAGACTTAACATGTGAGATACAAACCATCCACGTACGCTTACGTGTTTAATGAAGTATTTTACATTTGTGTTGCATCCACAGGTACCTTTTGGAATACAGGGGCAGAAAGAAAGATAGGGCTTACAAGAAATGCCAATAAATAATTTGATTTAGGGAGGCATGTGGCAGAAGACTTGTTAAAACTAATAGGTTACAACATTTTTAATTGAAGATCAATGTTACCTGCAGAGAATGACAATAATGTTAGCAATTTATTTGTCTAAGACAAGTCTATTTTATTTAAAACTGCATGTTTCTATAGATGATGATTCTATAAGCACTACCTCAGAAGACAGATCTTGTACGCCAGTAGCAAAACGGATAGTTGGGACAGGTGAGTATTAATTTCCATACATTTGTTCTGAAACAAAATCACATTGTAATTTCAGTACCAAAGCTGGAGCAAACATCTCCACTGTAAACACAGCTCTACTTTTCTGCTTCTGACTCTAGTCTAGTTTTATCGCTAAACTTAAAAATTAGTTTCATAGCTCTACTCCCTGTCATGAGCAAAACTTGTATTAATACTGTAGTTCAGCTTTGCATTCTATACTTATCTGATGAGCAGCATTAGAAGTAGGTAGTAGGTAAGATTTTTTTCTTCTATTGAATCCCCAGTAGCATCTTCATTTGTCTGACATTTTGCCTTGCCATTCTAATTGGAAACCTTACTGGAAAGCCATTTTCTTATCACTCCTGATATATTGTTGCTTTTAAAGCTTAAGGCCTGTTGCTTTCCTGCATGTAGCACTCAGATACATCTGTCTTTAATGTGACAACAGCAGCTACAAAATTACACTGACAAAATGTGGAGTTTTAGATGCCTGGAAGAAACAAGAGACTTCACTTGCTACACATTTGCATACTTAAGAGAAATGTAATCATATATGGATATTAACATTGCAAAGTTAGAAGCTTTTCATAACAAGAGATTATTATAAACATTAATTAATTCTTCAGCTTGTTACCAAATCATTAGCTACAATTACACTTTAATGTATGTATATTCAGCAATACTCAGTTGTTGTTTCACTTTTATTTTCAGACAATCACATTCCGTTGGAAGAAACACAAAATCACTTTAAAGTTATTACAGTTAATGATACTGGAGCAGGAAAACACTGGAGTGATAATGAAGTCAGAGCTCTGATAAACATATGGTCAGATGAAAAGATACAACAAATGCTTGAAGGGGCCACAAGAAATAAAGAAATATTTGAAGAAATTGCCAGAAGGTTAATGAAACGTGGTATAGACAGAGACTGGAAACAATGTCGCACAAAGTACAAGAATCTGAAATATGAATACCGTGCACTGCAGAAAGAAAATGAGCATCTTGGTAATCCCAGGAGAAAAATGAGATTTTATGATGAAGTTGACTGTATCTTGAGAAGACAGCCACTGGGTCCCTCGAGCTGGGGATGTGAAAGTTCAAGTCTCCTATCAGGTACTAAAAACTTCAGTGATGAGATAAAGTGCTTAAAAATGAAACTTAAAGTTGGCTGTTGACCCATGCTGTGGGGGTGAAATATGTGGCCAGAATGCGGAGGGAAAATAATTGAAGAACCTGTATCTGCATGGTCAGATAGACAGTACTCAGCGAACCGAAACGGTCTTTGGAGGAGTTCAGAAGTGAGAACATTAACAAAAAGTGAAAACACTCAAAGTGTTCCATCTTATTGAACAATCTTTGTCCTTTTGGAAGCTTAAGTGAGATACAGTGAAATGGTGCTAGAAAGTGTAACAGATTTTAGAGGTGATCAAGCAAGCATGTAAAGTATTATGGAGAGAGAACTGCAAGCCAAGTGCAAGGAGCGAAAAGAAGCAACCTTCCTTAGTTCAATTCACACCACAGTCAAGAGAGAGAAATCCAGGACTGTGATGTTTATTTGAGCACTTGTAATTATTATATTCATTTTGCTAAAGCACTAGCAGTTTTCTAAGCAGAATTTGCTGCTATTTTGCTATAAAAAGACCTCTCTGACTTAGGAACTGCACAGGTAACCTTGTGTCTGCTGTAAGGGTTCTCATGGCTGGCCAACTGCTCCAGTTCTCAGGGGCATCTGCTCCAGCCAGATCAGATGCCCTTGTAAAAGCAACTTAACCACTGCAGCTTAAAGCTTAGTGAGTTACGGTAAACCACAACTAATTCTGATTTTTCTCAGTATGTTAGATAATAATTTGCAACATCACAAATGTTAGTTGTGGACTTGAGCAATTTCTGCAGCAGAGGTCAGATGGACAGCTTCAGCAGAAACGGCTGGAGCCTTCCTTAAGCCAGCTGTCTTTACTCCTGAATCAGAGCCCTAATGCAGTGTCCAAGGACACCATACGGTAGTGTCATTAGTTGAGGCTGGAATGACATCCATACAGCCATGGGATGACACCACTGCTCACCTGCCTCATTCTTGTGCTCAATTTCATTCTTAAGACAAACATTTTCTTCCAAATCTAGAAACTGAAGATATTACTGCTCATTTCTGCTCTCCGTGAATGGAATTTGTCAACACCAAGAATATTTGAGCCAACCTGGCTGGTTTACATTTTAGCATGCTGGAAAAGGACTGTGTAATCTGTGCAGTGAACACTGATGCAAGAGATAGTAAAACAATAACCTTTCAGAAAAGCAGCTTTAGTTATTAAGCTGCTCGAGGCATCTGCCAAATAAATGTGTCTCATTCCTGATTTTAGTTAGGTGCCAATCTAACTTTTCTAGAAGATTCTCATTGCTCCAGGTCACTTGTCCCAATGCATTTGCTTTTGTAGTATAAAGCTTTTTGGTGTCTGACTGACTGTGCTTTGAGAATCTCTGCAAAATACTCAGTCACCTTGCTTTTCTCTTCTAAATTTCAGTGGGAGATGTTACAGCAAACACAGGATCCTTGAGTATCAAGAGAAAAACATGGAATGATGGTAAGAGCCCCTGGTTTTATTAAAGCTTCTATACACTGCTCGCAATATCACAGCCATGGTTGCGGTTTCCTCATATTATACCATGTGTCAGTAAACCAGAGGAAAAATTACATGTTTAGACATATCATGTCTAACATGTAATGTCTAACATGTTGTACAAGAGAATACAGGTTAAGACAGCTATTCCAGTGAGAAGATATGGTGTAGAATCACTGAGAGATGAAAATGAAGGAATGGATGGAAATATGTAGCATGCAATCTGATATAGGAAAGGTCGGGAGCTGTTTTTCTACCAAGCAGAATTGTCAGGCCCTAAATAATAAAAAAGTCCAACAGTAAGGGGTGGCCAACTTAGCTTTTAGGAGGCTCCCCTCCTGTTTTTAGTACTAAAATGATGTCTTATCTACAGACAGATGAACACAGATCCAAACACCACAACATTTCTGAATTCAACCTGCAGAGTACACCATCACAAACCGTACTAACAGGACTAACTCTGTATGATTAAATATAGTTTCATGTATTGCCTGTTAGATAAGTACATCTTGTGGAAAGCAGTGGCTAGGCAAAGCTGAAAGTTTCAAATATGAGTGATTTTTACAAGGTCTGCTTCCTTCCTGCTAGCCATTATACAATGACACCTTACACAACATCAGGCAACACCTGCCAAAACACTGTAACAGAAGGATAGCATTAGGAAAATCTATCATGTGCTAAACTTCAGTGTCAGCAGTTCACTGACTTGTGCGCTCTAACTACATACTTTGCTTTCGTTCACAGAGATGTCACCTGTTCCACTTAAGAAAAGTGCTTCTGAAAACACCATACTCCACTTCCAAAAACTGTTAACAGAGAGAGTGCACACAGTAACAGAAGGCAAAAAGTTACTGCTAGAAAGGCTTTGTAAGCAGGAAGAAATGCAAGACCTCAGCAGAACACAGCTGTATGCTGATCCATCAGCCATACAACAGGTTGGTTTAATGAACTTTCTATGAAATTGGCATGCAAAGAGTTTCTCTCAGATAGTAGGAGATTAAACAGACTTATTTATAAGTGTAGGTCACCCACATGAGTACATGGTTGCTCCCCTTTAATATATTCACCTTCAGTCATTTAAACTAAAACAAGGTATGATCATAATCCTTAACTGTGAGCTTTTAGCAGTGATGTCAGTTAGTCTAATAAAAGATATAGCCTCTGCCTACATGCCTTGGCTCACCTACATGCCACGATTAACAGGTTTAATTGAAAGAAAATAACACCGATCAAAGAAAACATGTACAGTTAAAATTTCATCCCATCATTTCCAGTTACAGTTTCTATGACCTTCTTAGCAAGTTAGTCCTCTGCAATTAACCAAACAGTGAGGCAAGGCTGGTGGGGAAAACAAAACAATTCTTTTATCAGCATTTACCCTCCTCCTAGCCTCACCACCTGCCTATGCTAGCATGGGGGACCATCCCCACCTGCCTGCTGAAGGTATTGTGCTGTGCAGCAATGAACTGGAGAATTCAGTGAGCCAGAAAGAACATACACAAAGTTGATGCCCACCTAGAAGGGGCAGGTATGGGTTCTGCTCCGTGTTCTGTACTATGCAAGGGGTCTGCCTTGTTGAGTAACCAATTGAAGTACAGAAAACACAGATACAGTGCAGGGAAGAATGGCATAGTATGTGACAAATGCCATGCCATAACTAACCATCACTCTGCAAAATTCTACTAGCCACTACTCCATTTTGTGATTGTGGAAGTACTCTATAGACTATACTGCCTAAAAGGGATGCATTTCCAGGGTTTTCCTTTCAGTGTATTCAGGCAGAACAACTAATTTCTGGACCTCTGTCACGTTTGGGCATAAACCTGCACAGCACTGCCAAAGTCAGTTCTGGGCACACACAAGGCACAACTGAAGTCAAATAGTGAGGTCCTTACTGCAGCAACAACAGCTGCCAGGTTTGTTTATACACAGAGGCCTAAATTCCACCCAAGTCCCTCTTCACAAAATCTTACACAAAAATGTTACTGGATATAGTGCTTTGTTTCCTGCTCTATGGTTAATTTCTTGTTAATTCTTTTATGAGAGACATTATAAAGGTAAATACTTTCCACTAAGGTAGATATTATCTGCCATTTGATTAGCATTATTAAAATAATTCTGAGAAGTCAGAGAAAAATCCCTAGAAAATCATAGTTTTAAAATCATATTCATTTGTACAGTGACATGGACATACAGTTGTTCCAATGTATGCTTATCTACCACTTTTCATATTTTATATTGGTTTCTCAGTATAAACCTTCTTTATCTTGTAATACTAGTATCATCATTGGTTTAAAAATCTCTCTTCTCTCTTTGCAATGAGTTGGTTCAAAGATACATCCTTGAACTTGCAGAACTGCTGTCTTTGGTAGGAGCACAAGGGATCTGTCCCTGCTATCACCGCACAATCAGATATTCCTGCTGAGCCAGCTGAATACCTGGCCATTCCTAGCAGCACTAAAAGCACAGGTTACTCCTTCCACTCCTTCCACAAATCTGTGATCCAACCCTAACTCACTCTAGTACATTTGAACAGTTTAGTTCAATTCAGACTTAAATTAAGTTTTTAAAGTAACTCTACTGAATGTAACATGGATCACTTGCATGTTCTGCTCTACTTGCTCTGTTGCATGAGTTCCAAGGCTGAAGTTACATAAAGCAGCTGAAGCTGATTTGATGACTCATTGCAACAAGAAGATTCCCTTTTTGCTATGTCTGCTTTAAGCAATCTGATGTTTGTTAGACTGCCTATAAACCAGTTCAGCTCACTAACCTGACACAGAACTAGCCCAGCTGGGAAAAAACAAAAAGAAACCACAAATGGCTTTCTGTGTAGTGAGTGAGTTGAAACAAGCCAGCAAGTTCCCAGCTGTACCAGCCCTGACTTTGAGCAGCTCAAAGGTTGTTTTTGTTGCAGTGTGACTGCACTCCCAGAATAAAGGCTAACCTGAGGGAGGCAGTTAGCACTGCCACGAAGACAAACCTCACTTAAAAATCTGAGTGATGCACAAGAATCCCAATCTTTCTAAAACTTCGCCGTCATCCCGTACAATGTCCTCCCCAAAATTTTCTCTTCTTCCAGAAAATAAAAAATAAATGCTTATTTTATTCATTTAAACAAGCAGGTCTTTCAAGAAATAAGTATCTGTTTTTAAATGCTGTTGTTCAGGTGAGAACTGCACAAAAGCACTGAGCCAAAGGACTGCCTAAATTCTTAGCAGGTCAGAGCAGAGAATTGCAGAGCACACTTGCAGTCTCTACTTGGAAACTGTTCCTATCAATACTAGAGGGTAGGCATGAAGCCAGAACTGACAGGAAAAAAAAAAAGAACACAAGTGGCTTTCCAAGCAAAAGGGTTTTTTTTTTTTTTTTCTCAGAAAACATACCTGCACTTTCCAGAGAATGGGATTTACCTGACAAACAAATTGCACAGAAGGTGGACTTCCTTTTGTGTGAGATTCCACTTCTATTCTTCTTTGTGCCTGCAAAGCATAGCTTGCTTTTTCTAATTGTTTTGTCAGAAAGCTGTCTCTTTCTTTCCTGCTGTTTACATTTATTTTTGGTCAAGATGGCAAGAGATGTCAAGTGCATGGGGCATTTGGCATCATGTAATATTTATGTGCTACTCCCATTTCTATACATAACAATTAATGTATGTACTTAAATACGTTGGAGATAGATTCATCAAGGTGGCATCAAGAGAACCTTTCTTCACTGCAGCTGTAGTTATATTCCACATCACTTTTTACTTAAGAGACAAAATAACATGAATGTTGCACATTTAGAATTCCAGTTATCTAGAGCTATGATCTGACTCCTTTGACAGCATCTCCCAGGGTAGTGACAATGGGCTACACAGAATGCCGGTAGAGTGAAGTATTTCTCAAGAAAAGTCCCTTCAAAAATAGCATTAGTTAATCCAACTCATCCTTCCAGTGTATTTTTATATCCGTTTGAGCTTGTGCTGTGGCTCTGCTCTGATCACAGCTTTACATTTATTACAGTGAGACAATATTTAGTCTAGGCACACTTCTGGGCAAGTTAAATGGGACACCATCTGACACATGCTGAATGGTTATGTGTGACAGCATCGTCGTCGGACTGAAAGGGTTTGGGGAGGAGAGGCCTTCTTAGGTGTAGATCCACATGGTTCCTTTTTAGCAGAAAGGCCAGACCATGTTGTTTCCATTTATCTGCTCCTGGGAATCTTAATAATTACATCATTAAAATGATCCAGCTTAAAAATCAAAACTAACACCAAGTAGTGATGGCAAGAGCAGCAATCCTATAAAAGCCAGAGATCTTTGCTCTTCTCCCTCCTCAAACATCTGCACTGTTACTAGGGAGGCACTCAGATAGCTGTGGCAGATAAATGGTGTGATCACCACTCCGACCTATATTAAAAAGTTCCATTCTTTTGTAAAGCACCCCAATTCACCGAGATGAATGGGTCACTTTACACGGCTTTGATAGGGCTGTTATCCCGGAAAGTCCTCTGAATGCCCCATTTAGATTATTTCCTGGTAGACCAAACTATATTTGGGCCAAATGTGTGGAGAATGAGCATTGCTGGCGGATCCACAAGCGCTATCAGCATCGCTGTCGGCTTAAAAGACTGGACTCCCCTCTTTGTTCCTTCTGCAGCAAGGTCTCCTTTGTGTTGGCACAAGCACTCTTGTGGCCAAGTTGTTAACTGACAGAACTGATTTAAATTAAAACGAACCTAGTAAAAAGCCCCTCCAAACAACCCTGTTTTTTTGGTTTTTTTTTAAGTTCAAGGAAAGTAGTGTAAGAGCCGGCAGGAAGAGCAGCCAGGACGCTTTACTTGAACTGAACTACCCAGCATGAACCTCTTGTGCACAACCCTCCCTCCACGCTTTAGGCTCAAATTTAAAGTGTGGGCACACAAGCCAACAGAGCAATCCTGTGAAAATTACCGGAGAGCTGTATCATGCCTACACGGATGAGTTAACTACAGTCAATGAGAAGGAAAACGAGCAGTCTCACCCCAGCTCTGCGGCTAGGCTAATGTAATGGAAAGTCTGTTGGCCACAATAAACATAATGGCTGTGCCTGGAACGTCTTCTCATATATACATGTTGGCTCCACTTCCCTCCTGGTTTTTCCACTCCTTACATATTATCTCGTTCCAGTTGGTTACTCCACATCCAGAGATAAGAGCTGAGACCGAACTTGGTTAGAATGGAAATCTGGCTTATCTTCACCTTCTGAAAACCGGCAAGCAGGAACCTGAGCCCTGCAGGAAGTTGTGTAAAACAGAGCGGATGTAACAGCTCACCACAGCAAAAAGGTCTTGCTCCTCCTCTCTTCCTGCAGGAGTAAGCTTTGTGACATGTACTTAAACTGGGCTGCCAGCACCTAGCAGCACAGAATGGCCTATAAACGTAAACCAAGACAGAACTAAAAGTGTTACTACATCCACATTCAGCAAGAGTCTCTGAAAGTACTCAAGAATGTTTTACCAGCACATACATCATGAATGTTCTGGTAAAACAGCATATAGACTCAATCACTAGCTAGACAAACGTCTTACCCATAGGGCAATTCCATAGGGAATTTACATAGAAATATGGTTAATTACAAAATTTGGCATTTAGACAACGAAAACATTTAACACTGCAGTTCTTGCATCTGGGGATGGGGGATCTGCTGAACCCATAGTGGGTTCTTGAGATGAAATGATGTAAATATATTACATACCAAATTAGCAGGATCGTTACCTGTAGAATAACCATGTTCCTCAGAAAATTCCCATCCAAATAATATTGCAATTTCAAGCTTTTTTTTTTTTTTTAAAGATTCATGGTGTAAAACCAGATACCAATAGCTTGCTAAATAGCCTTTTAAAATATATATGTATCTTGTAGCCAAAACTGTTGTACATAAAATGTAGAAAACACTTTCATTATGCTATACTGAGTGTAGATATTTGGAAGGATGGCTAATGGGAAGCAACCAGTAACTTTACTAGATTTGAAGAGAAGTAAAAATTCTTAACTTTCATTAGTGATTATTTGGATTCTCTTGTGTGGGTTTTAATAGTGGCCAGTAATAGGGAAGCTATTAAAAAATCCCGCTGGCCAAGCCTTCACTCTCCATTTACTTTGATTCTCATAACAAATTCCATACATAGACCCAGCTGAGTTGGGACAAGGAGTGTCCCCTGACTTAATAGGACTTCTGTCTACACAGAAGAGGCCTTTTAAAGTCCTTTTTTAAAAATCAGCACAAAGCTGGATTCACTGAGGTTTCAGTACACAGTATTACTGCCAAAAATATTTTCCAGGGAATCTTGCAAAAAGTTAACAGGAATCACACTAGTTCCAAGATTAAGTTTGCAAATTTGTTCTGGTCAAGGACTCAAATGACGTTTAATAGATTTGTAACTCAAAGTACTCCTCCTCCCTCCCTCACCGCCCCCAAGAAAGTCCTCTCCTTACCAATACCCTCTGACTTTATTTTGGCATGCTGTCAGTAGATTTTGCAGTGACTGTTCCCTGCCTTACAAATTGTAAGGATGATCTAGAGCATCCACTTTTAAGCCTTGTTAACGTTGACACCAGAGTAACAGCATTAGCTTTAGCAGCTTTGAAGTTTCAGACATAATGAGAATTCACTGCTAACATAGCTGTAAAACCAGATGAAAATTACTTTTAAATGGTCTCAGGTTAAACTGGTACAATGTTCTTAGTGTGTGGAAGGCCTTGATAAGCCTGTGAGTAGGAATATACCAGTTTTCATTTTAATTCACAGTTCACCACTATAAAGTAAAAGCCAATAAAATGCCATGTTCTAACTTTTGCTACAAAGGAGTGTGAATTTAAGCCTCTACAATCTAGCAGCTGCTTTTTAGTTTTTTAAAAAACCAACCAACCAAACAAAAAAAGTTGTCGCTTATGTGTTTATGTCAAGATAGTGAAATTCCAAGTCTATCTTTTATCTTCCATGATACTTTTGGACACGCTCCAGAACTTGTTTACAATACACACCGATTTTTTATGCAGAATAGTTTCAGTGAAACAATAAGCACCACTCAAACACATGCCATTGAATACACGCTTAAGTATTTTGGTGCCTTGATCCAGCATACACAGTTTAAAGTTTTCAGTTACAAACATCCTCACTGAAGTAAGTCTCTCCAGTGCCATAATATCTTTTTAACACTGTAATACCAACTATCAACTAATTTTAGGTCATTTATCAGAAACAGCAAAGTCCTTCACATTGCTGCAACCAGCTGTATCAAAACATAAAGCACAAAGAATTTATGCTGCATGTTTTTGTGGCATGTAATGAATACTCTGAGTCTTTAAGATTTCAAAGATCAGAAATTATAACACGTTCCCAACAGCTGCCTCTTCTTTGTGGATCAGTCTTCTCAAAAATGCAGTTTGATACAATGCCATGCTTGAATATTCAGATTTTTTAAATCTAAGGTGAATTAAAGGCCAAATTCTGCAATTTAATTTATTGCACAGGACTAATTTGCATCTAAAAGAACATGCCTATGGGTTTGTATGGTCAGCAGTTATTACCTAAACATCCTTACTAATTTGAAGGTGAGGTCTAAGGACTCTATTTTCTAGTGGACAATCAAACTTCTGTTAGTCACTTAGGCCTGACTGGGACTGTCCATTAATATTTACCATACCTCTCTTTCGTATTTATTTTTAGGCAATATGGTTAACAGACACTTCTTATTTTTTAAAAGAATGGGCTTAATGAAATTTACTGATACAGTTAATGCTAAATCTTAATTCTGGTTTTCAAGACGTTCCAAATAGTAGGAAGAGAAATAGCTGTTATCCAGCTTCTGAGAAGGATGCCACCTGTTCTGCACCTCACAGTAGGAAAAATGAAAAGAGATCAGAGAGAAATATTAATGAGAAATTGGAACCTTAACATCTCAGCTATTTAACAGAATTTTATAGAGTGCTTGCAAAGTACACTTAATTGAACAGACTGTTTCACTTTACAGATGCAACAAGTTTATGTCTCTAAGAAAGCATCCCTTAAAAAATTTTGAAAATTATCGAGTTAGAATATCAGAATCAGAAATAGTGCATGTGTGCCTTTACGTATGCATCTTCCTGTACAAGTTGTGAATTGCATACAGTTCCAATCACAACGTTAGTATTACTGTCGACAGTTGTGTCCTCCACAGGGGATATTTGATATTAAAGAGCTCATGGAAATCAAATATACTTGTCAAGTGCCCATCAGAAAAAAAAAAAAGAAGAAAAAATTGTGTATTGAGAAATCATGAAATAAGGTTGCAACGAAAACTTAGATAATAAGCTGCAAAGTTATGAAAATACATCAATCATTTTATTTCCAACTAAGAAACTCCAGATCCACCAGTGTAACTGTGTAAGCACAAATGAGGTAAGATTTTTTTTCCCAGTCTCTTCACAGAAAAATGGCGCAACCTAAAATAAGACTATCGATTACTATTGGGAGTGATAGCTCCCAATAAAAACGTTTTTGATGGACACTGGCAAATATATATAGTTTATGAATGACACACCTGCAAGCCAAAGAATATTATTAGTATATGAGAGTCATGTAGGGATGCTGCATTTTACCAGTAAAAGTATATGAAACTTGGCTGTAATAAACAGAAAATCTGAACGTAAACAATTTTCTATTGCTGGTCCAAAACAATTTCGGAGCAACCCTCACGTCTGTGACCTCGAAAATACAGGGGACATATCATTTTATTTACTCAGTGCATGCGTACTTAGAGAAGTGCACCTCCCCAAACCGTCAGGAATGCGATTTGGCCCACTTTTTGCAAATGGAAAGCATAGTATGTAGGTGTTTGTACTACAGAAGCCTGGCATGTGCTACAGAACTGGCGTGCCTATGTTTGGCTGTGCATGTGTTCCCAGAAGGAGGACTTACCTTTCTGGTGTCACCACTGAAAAAAAAAAAATGGTTAGTCTATGTCAGTGCGTAAGATTTTAACTCTGAATACCAAACGAAAGCAGAACCCGAATTTCATTGTGCAGCTCTGCATGGATGGCAGTGAGCCTAGTCTGTTTCACACCGCCGTTGACATGTTAGGTAGAGAAGAAGTTTTATTGTGTCACAGGGATGAATCTAATCAAGCGTGGCTAGCAGGAGCCTAAAAAGTGTCGGAGAAGCCCGCCGGTTCGGTAGTCTCGACTGGTGTGCATCACACTTTAACGTCAGCATCGTCCGGTAACCCTGAGGACGACGGAGGTCAGCGCCCGCGTAGCACGGCCGCGCCGCGGCTGGGCGGGGGCGCATCCCCGTCGACCGGTTGCGCGGCCACGCCGCGGGGGCTCCTCGGGACGTGCGCACGCCCGGGCCGGCAGCGCGACCTCCCCGGCGTGGGCCAGCAGCGGGGGCGGGTACGACTGGAGCACGCCCGAGAGCCGCTCCTGCGGCGGGGCCGGCCCGGGAGGCGGCGGGGCGTTCCTCGCCCTTCGCCAGCGGGATGCTGCCGAGGCTCCCCGCCGGCGCGGAGCGGGAGGAAGGGACGGGACGCTCCGGAACGGGCAGGGCCCCAGCCGCGCCGCTCCCCTCCCCTCCCAGCCCGCTCCTCCCGCCGGCGGCTTCCCGGCTGCACGTGCCGGCGCGGAGACAACCGTTTTCGGACGGTGGCCCCGTCCCGTCCGGCCCGATCCCCTACCCTCACCGCCCCCTTACCTGTGCTGCAGCCCCACCAGCCCCAGCGTGATCACATGGGGCACGTCCAGCTCGGTGGGCCACACGCCGGAGGCGATGCAGCCGAACACGCCGCACTCCTCCCGGATGCCCAGCTCCTCCAGCTCCATGGCGCCGGCGGCACGTGGCGTCGGCGGGCAGCCCTGGCCCCGCGGCGGCGGCGGCTCCCCCGCGCTCCTGCCGGCGCCGCGCGCAGCCAACAGCGCCGCGCTGCGCGGGACCGCCGGTAGCCTGCCGGCGCGGCCTCCCTCATTTACATACGGGGTGGGTGCCCCCGGCCCCCACACCGCCGCCTCTCCCGCCCCCTGCCCCGCTTCCAGCCGGGCTCGCCGTCCCCACGGGGGACGACAGGCCGGGTGAGGGG
>WHYT01017218.1:275167-285731 GCA_009806455.1 Tetrax tetrax | reverse complement strand
TTTTTTTTTTTTTTTTTTTTTGGTATGTGACCGCACCGCAGCCCGAGGGGGGCCCGGTTTATCCCCGTCCCGCCGGTGAGGCGGCGAGGGGCAGGTGAACGCTTCGAACCGAAGCTTCAGCCCGGCGGCTTTCGCCCTCGCTGCTCGGGAGGGACCCTGGCCAGACTGCACTGTACATGGGGGAGGTGGGGTGGCGGGGGGTGGGCGGTTTCGCGTGCTGTTCGTGGTCGCTGGTTGTGCAGCGTGGGATCCTGCTGGGTCTCGCTTTGCACGCAGCTGAGAAAGTGTGCGGACTCGGTGGGCTAACGCGCAGAAGTAAAACATTTCTTTAAATCTGAAACTGATTTTTTTTTTTTTTCCTTCTCTAGACCTGAAACTTGGTAAAAAAGTTAATGAAGGTAAAACGAAAGAAGTGTACGAGCTGCCAGATATTCCGGGATGTGTTCTCATGCAGTCAAAAGACCAAATAACAGCGGGAAATGCAGCCAGGAAGGACCGAATGGAAGGGAAGGCTGCCATTTCCAATACAACGACTAGCTGTGTGTTTCAGTTGCTTCAAGAAGCTGGTAAGTAATCCAGAGGTAGAGTACATGCCTGTATATTACACTACTGTTACAAAAGAGTATTGCTTCTATATATTGGTTTATCCTGCCTTGAGGCTCTGATGGGCTTTTTAGTGTCTCTTCTATTAGTTTTTAGTTACACTTTTTACTTTAGTGTACAGAGCTGGGTGGACGGTTTGTTAATTTGGAACATGAGACTAGCTGAAGTAATCCTCTAATCGCAGATAACACTGCAGAAGTTTCTCCTGCGTATTTGGACACACCCCTAATCTTTCCCTCTACTTTTGTCTGCTCTTCCTACCCCACGCCCACTTTCCTGTAATACCAGACTGGATGCATCTCTGGCACTACCAGACTGCGTCTAAGCTGTGTGAAATCTGTGTATGAATGTTAAAAGAAAAAATCAGGCTATCTTTTTAATATTTTATTTGTTTTCCCTCACAGTTATATGTGCTATATCAATGTAAATTTTCTGTATGCTTTATACTTAACCTTACGAGGACTGTATTGCAAATGCATGCATGTATTGGGAACTTCATGTTTACTTTAAAAGACTTGAAATATTTCTGATGCTTGAAGCAAGTTTTCAAGGGCTACGTAACTAACTTCCACCATGCACAGTGCTTCCAAAAATGAAGCCAGTGTCTTTGCTTTGAGAAAGCATTTTGAAGCATCTTTGAAAAGTTTGCAACTTCCAAACAGGAATTTGTGCTGGTGGGTTTCTAACTTGAGTCTGCAAACATAATTGGCACCAGTAAACTTAATTAAGACTGCTTTTAGCTGCGTGCTCAGTGCACTTTGAAGCATTTGCACAAAGATTGCTCCAAGTACCATCTGAGCTACTCTAAAAGCTATGTGTTGTCTGTTACAAGGTGTAGTAATAGTTTTCAGACAGTTAAAGTCCTAGCATGTTTCAAATGTAGGGAAGAGAAAGATGGTGTCTGTAAAGTTGTATATACCTATATTTCTGTTCAAGTAGTTCTTAAAATACGGGTGAGAAGATATGTCAAGTCATTCAGTATAATCCTCAGTCACTGGCTTTCTTGGGGAGCTGATTGTGCATGCAGTCCAAAGAAGCCTCCAAGGTCTTTCTTATTATATTTGCAGTTGATTAAAACGACTAGTTTCATTTAGGAACAACTAATGAGATGTTTTGCCTAATTCTTAAATGGGCAATAGTTAAGATAACAATGAAAATATTTAATATCCTACAGATATGAACTTTAAATGTGAAGAGGCCATGTTGTAGACATCTCAAAAGATCCTTAAATAGCTTGTACTGAGTGACTTCAAGTGCTGTGGAAAAATATGCAGAATAAACTGCAGCTGCATTTCAAAGCAACAAAATAACTGTCAGGGTTCTTCTCCAGTTTGCTTATTTGACTGGCATAAACCGCAGATAATGCGAAGGCCTTATCGTAGAAGTAGTTTGTTTGCTTTGCGCAACGCTTCTTGACCTGCTCTTTCAAAGGTGATGATTTACAGAGTTCTGTTAAAGTTTCTCTCCCTTTTATAATAGAGCTAATGTCGGCCCTTCAAAAGCATGCACTGATGAAAAATTTAGTACTAAACCATCCAGGGGCCTTAATGCCTGGATTTAGAAGTTACTTAATGTCACTTCTAAATTAATTAAATTATTTTGCCTTTGAGGGCAACACAACAAAACGTGAAGAGTCAATATTAATACTGTATTTTAAGATTTTAATTCTTCCTTTAAGGCTTTGGAAGTGGAATGGAATAGAGCTATTTCTTGTTTTGACTGGATGCAGCTCCTTTGTCTTCTGTTTCTAGCAGATGCCAATTGGGCTTGGCAGTTTTCTTGCCCAGGGGAGAGAATGGTGGGACTTTCCTCCAGAGTGAAATTGAAAAAAGAGCCATTTTGCACTTACTGTGCCTGTTTACAAGTGTGGCTATTTAATACGGGTTCATCTTAGACTTCTGTAAGAAGGTTAACTTGCTGCAGCAGGTTTGTGTGTGTATGCACTTTTAAGCCTTAATGTCTTTTGCCTAACAAATCGCTAAGATCTAGTGCTCTAAATAAATGTTGGTTTGTAATGAAAGGCAGGACTGTTATTCCCTTCCCCGCCCCATCCTCCTGTATTAAACAAACTAGTAAAGACTACCATGCTTCCCGACTCCTTTGAAAGCCTCCAGTTACTGTTCGCGGTATGATGGATTTTCCACCAGAGAGCATGGTTGCTGCTAACTTTTGTTTGGAAAATGAGCCATTGTGAGGGACTTTTTTTAAAGTTCTGTGAACAAAATTATTTGCAGGAATAGGATTTCTGACCAGAGCATAAGGTTCTGAGATACAAGTAAGTCTTCTATGATAAAATTGGCAAAATTATGGCCTTGTGGAAGATAACTGCATTGATTGCCTTTTGCAAGGCCTGAGTGGGCTTAAAGGACACACTGAATCTCTTCAGGGTTTAAGTCCAGAAAAGAATAAGAATCAGTTTTACTTAAAGATATTTGTGTCTCTTGTTTCAACTATCAAGTGTGCCTAGTAATGGAACTAAGCTACCATCTTTATATTTAGGAATCAAAACGGCTTTTGTCAGGAAACAGAGTGACACAGCATTCATAGCAGCTCACTGTGAAATGATCCCAATTGAATGGGTGTGCAGAAGAATTGCTACTGGCTCCTTCCTCAAAAGAAACCCCGGTGTCAAAGAAGGATATAAGTTTTATCCACCCAAAATTGAGATGTTTTACAAGGTAAGTTTCCTTTCCTGTGATGTTAATCAAACTTAAACAGAGCTAGAACTCTGTATTATCTCCTTAAAAATGCTGACAAATAAAGCAAGTAGCAGTAGTGGCTTACTAGTCCTCTTAATGTTGGTAGTTTTGCCATCCTAATGTTTTCTTGCATTCTTGTCCACATGCTGTTTTGTCTAAAGCACTCATAATATAATACTGGCTTACAGGGCCATCAAAGAATAACAAGCCAAACTGTACATAAAGTTAAATTTATTTATTTATTTATTTAAGCATAAAGACTTTCTAGGTGATATATATATGTTTTTGTTTTCTTATCAGGATGATGCTAATAATGATCCACAGTGGTCTGAGGAACAGTTAATTGAAGCAAAATTCTGTTTTGCTGGACTTACTATCGGCCAGACTGAAGTGGATATTATGGCTCGTTCTACTCAAGCTATTTTTGAGATCCTGGAAAAATCATGGCAACCTCAAAACTGCACTCTGGTAGACCTGAAGGTATAAGAAACTGACTTCTCACAATTCTGGTTTTGACAGGAAATGTATCACTATATAGTTCCTAAAATAGGATTCTTTCTTCTTAGATTGAATTTGGTGTTAATATTCTGACAAAAGAAATTGTTCTTGCTGATGTTATTGATAATGATTCATGGAGACTGTGGCCATCAGGAGACAGAAGCCAGCAGAAGGACAAACAGGTATTGTTTTAATCTTTACCTTCTAAGTCAGTTGGGAAGGAAAACAGAAAAAAAAGTAAACCCTGCAGTTAAACATCTGCTTTCAGAGTGGCTTTTAAGACAAGATAGTGTTATCTTGTTACAGAGTAGCTCATACGGTACCTAATGTCCAATCCTGTTCTCATTAACCAGTTGATTATCTGGTTTATGGTAGAAAAACATCCTTTACCTGTGTATCTTCAATTGGAATGCCCAACAGCACTACTGACCGGAGCGATTGTAATGAAGCGTAGAGCTTCCAGGGGTAATAAGAATTTCTGACTTGGTGTGTGGATAATAAAATAGTTGAATAACAAATTGTTACAAAGAATAGAAGCTTTGGTTCCCAAGTCTGCCTCCAAGTTTCTCTGTTTATTCAGAGAAACCTACTAGTAGAGATCTGGTGATAAATGAGAGGGATCTGCAGGGATGATGCTTTCCTTCTTGATACCCTCATGGCTAAAAGCTGTTCATGCTACAAATGGATGCAAATTGAAGGTGAAGGTGGTTTACACTTACTGAGATGGTTCTTCATTAAATAGCTCTTCCTTGCTTCTATATCTACTCTCTCTGATACGTGTACCAATCTCTGTTCTTCTTCCTATGAAAGTGCTGAAACTGCATAAATATTTCAGTTGGGGTATTCCCATCAATTATGGTAGCAAAATGAGTGTTTTGTGTACCCAAAACACATAATCAACTCCAGTATTTTTTTCTTTTTTCAGTCCTACCGGGACCTGAAGGAAGTGACTCCTGAAGCACTGCAAATGGTTAAGAGAAACTTTGAATGGGTTGCAGAAAGAGTGGAGGTACCTATTTTTATGAACAACATATCTAGACTTTGACTGCATGTCTTCAGTCCTGTTCACTGTTTTTTCTTTCCCCTGCCCCTCTTCACTCTTTTCTCCAGTTGCTTCTGAAAACAAAGAGCCAAGGTAGAGTTGTGGTGTTGATGGGATCTCCTTCTGACCTCAGTCACTGTGAAAAAATAAAAAAGGCATGTGCAACCTTTGGAATTCCTTGTGAGTTAAGAGTGACCTCTGCTCACAAAGGGCCAGATGAAACTCTGAGGATCAAAGCAGAATATGAAGGTAAATGCCAAGGAACTACTGGCTTGGATTAAAACAGTATCATGTTCAAGAATGGCTCTGTAACTTAAGGATTTGTGTGAGGTTTTACTTTGTTGTTAACATAACACCAAGCTGGTTACAATGCTATTCTACATTTGCTAATTATATAATAAAAGGTTATAGACTGCACTAAGCAATTAGGGAGTAATGTATTCTACTGCTCAGCCATAACTTCCATTACTTGAAGTCTTACCTCAATAGCAGAATTACTTTGCCCAAGCCTTGATCATATTAATACGCTTACTGTAGCACCTTGCTGGGGATGCCCTTCTGAAACAAGGAGGAGTGGTAGTTTCTCTAGCTGACTCTGAATATTCTTATGTTATTTACAAGGCAGATATTGCTCCCATCATCTCTTCCTGCTTGTTTCATGAAAATACTGTCACTTGCTCATTATTTTAGATGCCATGAGAAAAAGATACTTGACTTAAATTCTTATCTTTATCAAGAAAACTTGACATCTCTTCAGAAGAGTTTATAGCCTAGCAGAGGAGAGATAAAACTATTTTTGTGGGAGTATCCTTTCTACTTGGTGAAACTACAGATGTGGTAACCATAGTTGAAACACTTTATTTTGAAGTGAACTGTATAAGACTTAAGGAGAGGAACACTTAAAGATGCCAGAGGTTTAATGGCTGTGTTCTCTACAACACTAAGCGCCCGTTCCTCTGATACGGAGAATTCCTGTCAGAGGCACAGTAAGACATGCTGACTTCAGTTGTGGTAAACAGTAGCTGGGATTTAAGGCTGCAAGAGTTAGGAGATACTTCTGTAAAGGGGGAAGTTAGACAGAAAATTCTAGTGCTATATAACAGAACTGACAAAATAACTATAAACTAAGGATTGTGGACTTGGATAAAGTTCCTACAAAAGCAAGTGGTAGAGAACAAGATGTATTTCTTATTTCTGAATGTCTTCCTCTCTCCCAGGAGATGGAATCCCAACAGTGTTTGTGGCAGTAGCTGGCAGAAGTAACGGTTTGGGGCCAGTAATGTCTGGTAACACTGCTTACCCAGTTGTCAACTGTCCGCCGCTCTCGGCTGACTGGGGTACTCAGGATGTGTGGTCCTCTCTCAGGCTACCCAGTGGTAAGCTCATCTTCAGCTTATGCTCTTGTTCTGACTCAGCTCTGTTTTTATTGTACTTGTGTGTGTGTGTGTGTGTGTGTGTGTGTGTGTATACACACGACAAAACACTGGAAAAGTAGCTGGATCAGTACTGAACAAAGTCTTTGGAAGTAGCTTGACATACAGTCTTTGACTTTTTGATGGCAAAAAGCCCAACAGACAGAGCAAAGATTACATAGGAATAATCTTTAGAAAAATATGAACTTTGGCTTATCTTTGCTAAACATTTGAATTTGAAATGGGAACTAGTATTAAGGGAGATTTTTTTTTTTTTGTTTTTTTTTTGTTTTTTAAATCTTTGATCATAAGGAAAATCTTTTTCCATAGTTAGTGTAGGTAAGAGTTTAACATTAATTATTGCTTCAGTGCATTGCTACCTGTATGATTTTTAATTTTCTTAGTGACTAGAATGAACGGCTGGCAACTAGGAGGCCCAGAAGTCTGTTAGCTCTGTATAAGAGCCATTTGTGTGCTGGCTTTTGGTTTAAAATGCCATGAAGTAGTCACGTTAGAAGTAGTGGAACACATGACACTTCAGTAGCTTTAAAACTAGATCATGTGGTTCCTAGAGGCTGAAACAAATGTCTTAAACTGTTCTTCAGAGGAAATGTTTTGTTTAATTATAAAACATGCTCTGATAAGTAGCGCTCTTTTCTCTCCAGGTCTTGGCTGTCCTACTACTTTGTCACCTGAGGGAGCTGCCCAGTTTGCTGCCCAGATATTTGGGTTAAACAACCATTTGGTGTGGGCCAAACTGCGGTCAAACATGTTAAACACCTGGATCTCCTTGAAGCAGGCTGACAAAAAACTTCGAGAGTGCACCTTGTAAGTCATACTAACAAGTAACTCTTATTAGTTATGCAAAGATAATGGCGTGCATATTCATTCATATTGGGATTCACATTTGGATGAGCTCAAAAGTCCTGCATCCTTTCATACAGAAGAAAGCATTGTTAGAGCAGCAGATGAAGTCTGTTGTGTCCTCATCTTTCCCTTGTGTATTTTTTTTAATGTAACACTTAGGAGGGGAAGTAGTATTTTAGGTATCTCTGTTGCTCCAAAATGGTGCTGTTCTGCTTTTTAGTGTATACTGTTAACTACAGACTATGTCAGGAGAATGATTTGGTGCAATCTAAATAGAATTCAACTACTATTCTGTACTTCTGTAACAGTAATATTCTTCCATAGTAATAATAGGTCTTGAACCTTATTAAGTCAACTGGACTGCTAACTAAAGCCAGTGCTGATGCTGTTCTGCTTGCAATGATGGTATGCTTTCTTTAGCAATAAAATGGCAACACATGTTGTATTAATAGGAAAAGGGGCTGGAAAAAACGTTTTTAAGAGCCTGAAGTAAAGACTTGCCTTATTTAAAAAATTGTATAAACAAACTTTTTTTTAATGTGTGTCTATACATACCCCATTGATATCTTCTGGAATGATGTGATAAAGTTGACAGCAATTCTCTTGTTCGTAACAAGCTATAAATACAAATGGTTTGAGTGAACTGTAGCTGGGCTTATTGCCCGTTTGTTGTAACTCTTGCCTAGTCTGGTCTTTGCCCTTTCAAATACCAGGCAGATCTCTACCTTCAGTAGTTCTCAAGGGCCTGTGTGATGTTGTCCAACTGTCTTCATACACTTCAATAACTCTAGCTATTATGTATCTATATTTCCTCACTCTGTTTCTATGGAAATTTTACTGAACTGAAGAGGGGAATAAATAGTAAAGCAACAAACTCCTTGGGGGAAATCTAAGCATGACTGTCTTGTCTTTGCACATACCAATCTTCTGAGTAGGTACGATTCTAACAAATATGCAATTACTCAGTGTATGTAACACTTATGCTTTTACAATTATAAATAAACCACTGAATTCAAAGCTGCTTCATGGAGACTTATTGAATAACTCCAATCAAAAACTAGTCTGTGGTATGTAAGTTCAGGACCTTAAATTAGGTAATAATCTTGTAAAAAGCTTCTGCTCTAAAACTTGCATAGAGTGGCATTAGTCTTCTGGAAGATACTTTACTACTCGATTGTCTTGCTGGTACAGGAAGCTGTGTTGCTTTGTTCCTAATGTACTGCTTTATGATCGTGTGGTAGATCAGGCTTACCCCTTAGTGTGAGTAACTGGATTAAACGCTGCTGCAGGCCTTCTCATTCCCAGGAAGGGACCGCATCTTATGTGTAGCTGTATGGAAGAGCTCGGAACAGTGCTCTCAGCAGCGCGCTCTTCTGGAGTTAAGTGCAGGGGTTTTTAAACTTGTTAAAGCTTGCAATAAAGCAAAACAGAACTCTTCTTGCTCTTCAGGGTGGTTGCTTTTCTAATGAATTTCTAAGTTAAGTATAAAGTAAGGGCTAGTGCTGACAAAGAGACAGAACTTCCTTGGCATAGTATCTTTGAGGAAGCACTGATTTAAAAGTGAAGACCCTCAAGACTGTTTGCCAAGGTTGTACTCATCTGCATGCTTATGCACATCTGAAAGTATGCTGACAGCTCACTCTCCTAACAAGATAGTGGTATTAACTTAAACTGATAGAAAAATTAACAAGTGAGTAAGTTGCATTGTTGTATCTTGTAATCCCATGAGAACCAGAGCCAACACGTCTAGAGGAGAGTGCAGTAGTACTTTCTCCTGGTGGCGGTAGTCTGCAAGCTCAGCTGTAGAACAATTACAATAACCTCAGGGTGAAATTACACAAGAGGTGAAGGTGTAACTTCCTGTTCTTCCCCTCCCTACTCAACACCACACTAAGTAGTGGCTCTGATGGGTAATCAACCTGACAAGCTTATTAGTCACCTGACTACTCTGGCATCACATTGAGACAGACAACTGCAGCAGCTGTTTGTGTGTGTCTCATTCCACCCGCATCACTGTGTTGGATGGCTGTCTCTGTACACTCTTCCCCCATGCAGTAAAAATTAGTAATGGATGATTGTTTTTAATGTTACACCTGGAATATTCTGTGCAGTCTCTAGTTACTTTTCTCAAATTGCACTCTGATTATACAAACTTCATGTGTAAAATTGTGCCAATTCACATTAGGCATGAGCATGTGAAGTGTGTTAGTTGTCGTAGTGTTCAGCATTCCAACTCTGACATTGATGCAATAACCTCAGCATTTCTTCAGCTAGAAATTGCTCTTGCAGCACTTAGTTTTTAAAAGTGGACAGAAAAAGCATTCCAACAAATTCTTAACTAAAAAGTGTTTTTATCATTACAAAAACTACTACATAAAGGGGTTACTGAAATTTACATGCATTTTTTTAAAAAAATGCATTGGAATACCTGTAATAAAAATGTAATTTTAAAGTATCTGCTGTGGAACCTAGGACCCTGGATTAGATCACGTCCTAATGAGCAGAGCTACCTGTTCTTCAAAGATACCACCAAGGAGCTGTTCAGACTTAGCAGAGGGAAGGAAGTGCTGAGGGCAGGACTTGTTTTACATCCTACACTGCTTCAGGTACAAGTGAGTGGTACCTGGTGTTCAGCCTCTATAACATCATTTCAATTCCAAAAAAAGCCAACCTCAACCCCCCCCAAAAAATCCTATAAAAACATATGAGAGGAAACCCAGTTATGGCTCCCACTGATCTGCTGTAGAGCCACAGTTTAAAGGTTAAAGCACCTACCCAGGACTCTGAAGGTACAGTTTTAATATTCTCTGCCTGCCGAGAGCTGTAAAAAGTGAATTGAAGGCCTAGGAGAGGATGTGATCTAGATTTCTTGGCATTAAGGCACTCACAGTTTTTGAAGCCTTTCTTTTTGAAAGTTATTGAAGTAATTCCTAACCAAAGAAAAATCAAGACTGTTCCCTCACTAGAGTGGCTATCTGAAGATTTTCTCACAGCCATGGTGATTTCTTTAGCAATGCAACTTAATTGTGAAATAATGTCAGAAATTTTGAGCCGTGTTTTAACATGAAATGAGAGGTGCCCATTGCACTGTATTTGGATCATGTGGCAGGAGGCACCTCATACATGTTTTCAGAGCCCACTTCCCTGTTCAAAACTTCCAAAAGCTTACATAAGAAACTGCTCAATTTTTGGGGTCAGACAAAAATTAGGTATAAAGGTTGTTTGAACAATCAAGTCTTGTTTCAAGATATGTACAAGAGGAGAACTTTAAAGTTTCATAGAGGGTTGATTGCAAAAAAAAAAAAAAACCAAAAAAAAACCAAAAAAAACCCCCAAAAACCCCCAAACTGAATTTCCTGCAGAGTTTAAGTACCTGTAGAATTGAGGTTGCTGTCCCAGTTCCCAAATCTCTGTCCCATTTCAGATCTAAGTGTATGCATCCA
>WHYT01017218.1:255501-275147 GCA_009806455.1 Tetrax tetrax | reverse complement strand
CTCTACAAGTTAGAATAGTCACCCAGGTTACAAGCAATTTAATCCCCTCTCTGCTCAGGGAAAGGGACAAAACTTAACTTTTCCCTTGTTTCTTACAAGAGTGCTTTAACCACCACAGACACGTGGAGGTCTGTAGGAAGGCAAGATGTTATTTTCCCCTTTTTTCCCCCTCACTGTTTGTTTGTTTCCTGAAATTACTGCAATAGGGGGTGGCTCACAGCAATGCTGCAGCTGCCTCTAAGAGCTTTGAGTTTCTGCCTCAGGAGTCTTGCAGCAGACCTCAGGCAGATCCTGTTACCTTTTTTTTTTCACTACGGAAGTCATAACTATGAAATATCAGTTCAACTAGAGTGGGAGCTTTCTGAAGGACTGACTTATTTCCTGATGAGTTTGGCCTGCGTGTAAAGGTCTTAGACTTGGAGAAGACAGATTTGTTGTTCCTCAGAGAAGGTAAAATTCAAAACTTTGAGAAGGAATTCAGATGTATTTACATGGAACTTGGTAAAAGAATTAACGGTAACAGCTTTTCTCTCTCTCCCTTCCTGATGACAGATGTCATCACCAGTAGGAGGATATCGATAGAAAAATAGTACAGCAAACAAGTTGCCAAAAGCTCAACAGATGCTTGAGAATATCAAGCATCAAGTTCAAGTCTTTGCAAGGACCGAGCTGTTCACGGGGAACAGGCCGTCTTACAGCGACGCAGAGCTTCCTCCATGGCGGGGTTTCATGCAGCAGGGGGCGGTAGGCTGAAACGTCTGATCAACAGATCCGCTGAACCGCAGAGGCGAGGGTGGGCTGGGGCACCCCGACAGGCAGCCCTCAGCCAGAACCAGGAACAGTCTGATGCAAGGCGGGGAGGGGGAGGGGGGAGGAAGGGGGAAAAATAAAAGGAACAAAAGGAAGAAAGAAAACTCCAAAACACCTCCCACCACCTTACAGCAGCATCAGGAAGAAGCTAGCCCACTTTGCCAAGCACCTTGTACCGCTCTTTATGCTGACAAAAAGAAAAACATTCCTAGCTGACAGACTAGAAAGCTCTTGAATGCAAGGAACCAACACTTACACAAGTAGATGATATAATCAAGTAGTTTAAGATGCCAAGCTCCAGAGAATTTCTATTTGGACTGGAAAGTGACTGTATTTGTCTTAATATAGCACAACTCCCGGCCCCCAGTTTCCCATTACATCATTTCCCTTTTCTAACAAACTTAAGCATCCAGTAAACAGCTAGCTTCCTAGCCAGTACACATTCACATGCAGTCTGTTTTAAAAGTTACTTCCAATATAGGACATCCTTCCATCTCACTAACCAAACAAAACGCAACCCCTCAACTAGAAGTATAAAGACTTCTTTACCAACGTTTCCTCTCTAACATTCAAAACTTTTTCTCCGAGAGAGCCTGCCACTTCCTCATAGGCACTCCTGACTGCATGTAAGCTACATCGCTTGTACTATCACTAGTGCAATCATGTTTTTAAACCCAGGGTGAAATCCTGCTATTTGCCTTTGCTTGTAAAAGCAGTTGCAGTTGTTAGCATCCAGGAAAGTGTAACCACCAAAATCAAATCTCACTGAACTCTATTTTGCTCTGTTTTGGTAAAGACTTTAGAATAACTTTCATCCTAGCATTAAACATTTTGCAGCTTTTTTTTTTTTTTCTTTTTTATTTGTAAAAAAGCACATAAATGTGATGGACAGATTTCAGTAAGATACAATAATCCTTAAACAGGTATCTATGCTACTTTGCATCTCGTGCGCACTCATTAACTGGAACAACCTTCTCTTAGAAAAAATTCACTTGTAGATAGCCAGATTTCTATAGTCAAAGACAGTAGTGAAAGAGCAACATCTCAGGTGCAGGCCAGGCAGTTGTGGTTTCTCTAGTGCTCCTGAAGACTTTCTCAAAGCCAGTTTCATCCATTCTCTCTGGAAATTGTCCCTGCATCAACTGGTAACGTCAAGTGAGCAGTGCCTTGCGCTTTAAGTCTCCCTTGGACTGTTGTTCAGAAGACTCAGTTGTGCAAATTAAATCTACCCTGCCTCACTTCTAATTAACACAAATAACCTTATAGTAAAATCCTAGTATCTAACAGATATTTACCCCACCCCTCGCAGGACAGCTCAAAGGAATGGGTAAGATCACTTATAAAACCAGAAGTCCTTGCAAGTCTTGTAAAACATCTAGCAATGCTTCCATCTAGCCTTGTCTTTCACAGAGCAAACATTTTTCCCTACTGTTGTAGCATCACTTCAAGTTCCATAGCCACCCCACCAACATATCTTAGAGCCACCTTTGCAGATTGTCCTTAAAGAACCTTAGGAGTAGTAAGAGGCCTATGGAAACACAATTTGCTAGAAAGAAGGTGATGAAGTTTGTGTATTTGCCCACCAAAGCCTGTCAAAATAAATTGATGTCAGATGGAGAAAAATGAAGTTGCCATTTCACACTGAGAAAGCTGAGGTTTCTGAATCTAAAGTTCATTGGTTCTCACCCAGGGCACCAAGTTGTTAGAAGAAATGCTGTTTGGTAAGAGTAATTAATGTAAAGAGACTGGAGCCGAGTATTAATCCTGAACTGAAAATTTCAGTGAGCCCTCTAGCCACAATTTGTCAAAACTGGCACTAAGTCCTTGTCAGAAAGATTTTAAAAAACCACATTGGTTCTGGGCAGATACTTGTCAGTATAGTGACTCCAATGCCTCATGCTGACATTTATGTTATTTTTCCTATCAACATACATGCATATCTAATTTACTGTATAGTTATTTAAGGATCACCAATCTTCTGAGACATGCCTATTTTTGTTCTCATACCTATGTAAAGAACACATCTACATCAACCTGTCAGTCATACAATTGAACAGGGAAGGTGCAATCCTATGAACAAGGCACCTCACCACTAATAGGGTAGCTCTTGTCAGCTGGTCCAGGGGTGGTGCCCAGTGAAGGAGACACTCTTATGTTGTGACAAAGAACATGAGAGGTTGACAATTTCCCCAACTGTTGCTCATCAGCAGGCAGGACTAATCATTAACAGTGCTGTACTTTACCTACACAGCAAGAGAGCTTTCCTTTTTTCCCTTTTGCTCATGCTTAGATTGCTCACAGTCTGCTCAGGCTTCATTGCACTGACTGCCAACTTACACTATTATAATAATCTGGTCCTGTTGCTGTGTTATTGTCCAATGTCTGAAGAACCCTTGTTGTGCAACATGGAGGGGAAAAAAAAATTAAAAAATAATAAGAATAAGGAAGTACTCCTCAAATTCAAAACACTATGTACAAAGTATAGCATGGTACTCCTCGAAGATATTTGCTGAAAGGTCTATGCCAATATTCAGGCAAGCTTCTTGTTCTGCCGCATTCTAACTGCGCAAAGTGACAAAGTCTGGTCCACAAAACAACCACTTGAAAAAAATCCCAACTTAAGAGGTTTCTTAAAAATCTTTCCTCCCCATTCTCGATTTCATATAATTCCCAACAGCACCTACAATGATCATGTGTGGAATAGCTACTGAAGAGTAGTATTTATGATCAGTCTTAATGCAGCATGTGTTAATCACAGTAACTTTGCTTTTTTTGTTGTTGTTGCTGTTTCTTTTTAATAAAGTTTTCTTTTACATTCCCAAAGTAGAACTTACATATGCACACGATACTGCAAGCCAACTGGCACTTTATCTGAATTATTATTTTATTAAAAACTCATGGCAATGTATAAAAACACCTAGAAACCATATATTCCAACAAACTAGGGAATACTCAATTTCAAAATTAAAGCTCTTGTTGAGAAAAAAAAAAAATTACCACTAGATTATTTGGGTATTTCAAGCCTGGCTACAGGGACTTTTCACTGTCAAGACAAAAATTCCCATCACTTGCATTCTTAAGACGACTATGGTGATGTAAAGATTAAGCTTCTAAGCTTATAACATGGAAGTGGAGAAATAGAGGATCTCCTTTATTCTTTTATTAAGCAAATAAAGTTTTTCAATATTAATCCGGGACTTTATTCATACAATAAAGGGGAAGTTCACCCTAGATAGAAGCCCACATTAAAAATGACCCAGCAGATTTTGGGTTGCCTGTAATAACTCAAGCCTTAAACTTCAGAAGAGAACAAGGCCAGAGCATCTGATTAGCAGGTCTGTGAAATACCTAAGTGTTCTGCAATAACAGTTTCCCACAAACTTCTAGGTTTTGTGAAATGCAAACTTCATACCTGAAACCACCTTAATTTAAACACAGTAGATACAAAAGGAGGACACTAGCAAAAAACTTGTCTGACCAATAATCAGTCTGAGACAGAATCAGAAACAGATTATGTACATACCAATTCTATCACGGAGTGCCCACAACCTTGATACAGGTTAAATAGCTACTTCTGGATTTACTTAAGATCCCAGAACAGAAGCATATGGAAAATGAAAGTGATTTTTAGTTTCTGATAAAGTTAAAAATATTACAAACTTTTAGCTTTTATTGAAAATTAAATATATTAGCAAAAGCAAGATTTAAGAAATACTTTACAAATGATTTACATACAAGAAAGCCAGTATCAGACATATTCACAAATACGCAAACCTTAATTACAAAAGTACCTATCGGCAGCATGATGCTAACCTTGCCACTGCAGTGTGCTCTACTATTGATATGAATAAGGCATAGAACTCACATTTGCACCAACTTAAAAAGTTCAAATAAAACTTTAAGCTTTTAAATCTTGGATGCACAATCCCCAATACACACACACACACACTCTAGGATTTTTTCTTCTAAGCTCTATAAACTAAGTGTGTGCTCTGGAAGAACAGCCAGCCTGAAAAGCCCAGTAGAAATGTAACTGGTTCTAGCATTTAGTTTTCAGTTTCCTCTTTAACACGTACAGGCTTAGGTATGCAAACCATATTCACAGTTTAAGTATTTTTAGACAGAAGAACCTTTTTTTTTTTTGCATTTGTTCCTTAAAATTGGCTCTCAGTTCAGCATACAGTTCATAACGTCACCTGTCTTGTGATGCATACATTTACAAGAGAACTTGAAAGTCTGTGCCATATTCATGGTCAAGGTAATTCACCAAAAGTAGTAATATCCAACAGTGACATTCAATACTATAATTCAAATATTTGTGCAAACAGCAAATGAACAGTTGTATGAGGCAAACATTTGCAAAACCTTTAATACCTCCTCAATGTTGTAAACTTGGACTGTCAGCCTTAATGTCCTGCGCTTCCCACAGCTTTAAAAAGTCAGTGGCCAAATTATCAAGTCTCAAAAATGTTCTCTTCTATGTAGTGCAAATTGTAGTGTAGATAATGTGAAAAACATATCTAGCTGGATTGATTTTGTGCAATCGTCAGTGGTCTTCTCTCATAGTTGAAGAAAAGTGTGCATTCAAAGAACCACGTGGTTCAGGAAGTCAGGAGGGTGGGGAGGAGAGAGAAAAAGCAGTTCCATTACACTTCTCAAACCAGTGCTAGATGTGCAAAGGCAGCAAAAATTCCAGCTGCTACTACAACCAGAACAGAGTAACTTTTCAGGAAGACCCAGGCGGTTAGTCATTTGGACTGGTCTCTAGAAAAATATGTGAGTATATGTTGGATTTTTATCAGACGGTCTTTTAAAGACATCATGGAGAGAACTGACAGCTGATATCTGGGGTCTACTGGGAGAACAGCCAGAAGCCACCAACACCAAGCAGGACCATTGGGCATTGCCTAAACATAAAAGATAAATTGGTTACCCATAACCAATATAGTACTGTTGACTTACATGAAAAGACAAAAGTTGTCAACGACAAAGACTAGTTTAAAGTTTGATATAACTAGAGAATTCCAAATCAATGACATCAGAAGGGTTCTGAAGGGATCTCTTCTGATCCCTCCCCAACTGGGAAGTCAAAGTACACTTAAATTGGGCTTGAAAAAGCAATTATTTTTTAAGACAATAAAGGAAGCTCATAGCTTCCTTGGGAAAAGACGGCTATGTATAGGACAGTCATCTAATAACAAACCTCCCTGATAAAAACTAAATTCTTTACCTGTCATGCTGTTCTTGAGGCTTGAATATTCTTGAAGCTTAACATTTTCATTACAATTGTCTTGGTTACATTTTAAGGATGACTCTACCACCTCTCAATTCCACTCTTTTCTCATTACCTTCTAGACAGAGCAGGACTATTTAATCAGTTTATTCTAAGTTGATAAAACATTACATGTAACTTTTTCCTGTACTTTATTAAATTCTGTACACCAAGCTTTAGATGTCCTGCCCAGAACTGGACATAATACTCCTCAGCAAAGGTCCTATCACTGCAGAGGAGATTACCTGGAATGACTTGCAAAAATACTACACTCCAGGAAGACATTTCCTCCCTTTTATCTGTATCACACAGTTGACACATTTGTGTTGTTATAAATCTTGGACACATAACCCACAGCATTGCTGCCCTGCTAGTTATCCTGCTTTTGCACACTTACTCTTCTTTCCTAGTATGTTGCTTTAAAGCTGTTTTTCTTTTAATAAATTATTCTAAAGTCACTTCTGAATTCATGCACTGGCCTCCACAAAATCTACAGTCCTCCTAGATTGGTTAATATTGTCTCATAAAAGTATGTATCAGATGAGTAAGGGACAGACTCCTGTAAGATTCCACTTCATATATAACTCAACTTTGAAAACCAAATTTTACATATTTTTTAGTGTTACTTTGCTCCAGCCTCCCCTCTCTCAGGATCTCACCAACCTCCATTAATTGTTTATAGTACCAATTAAAATAGATTGCTGCAGCTAGTTTAAGAAAAAGCTGCAGCAGTTTATGGCACTAGCTCAGAAAGAAGGAAAGCATTATCTGTGATTACCTCTTTGCCGAAGATTACTGCCTGCACATGTTACAGGAAAGAAAATACATGTTTTTTTCCACTTGAATTCCAACAGCTTTACACAAACCAACAGTTTAATATGCTACTGGAAGTTAAAAGCGTTCACTTAACCTGTTTTATCTTCGTAGCAGCATATCATCCTTTTCTGCAAAAACTGTTTAACATTGACAGAATTGCCTTTTGTTACTTATGATATGAGAAACAAGCCTTATTGCCCTTGAAGACGGGAAAAAAAAGTGTCTCACCTGTATATTTTCCTCCCTGTCAGGCATTGGCCCAAAGTGCTGAAGAATTTGAGTGCGAAATTTGTTTCTTAAATTTTGGAACCAACTGCATGCCTGATTGTAAACAAAATTGTGCAGTTCTCTCAGTTTCTTTAGTTCTTCTTCATCAGCAACCTATAGGAGGAATGTTAGGAAAAATATCATTAGAGATAAAGAAACAATTAAGGTGTTTAAGCTAAAATCAAGAGACATTCAGTTTCAACTATAGATACATTTCTTGCATCCTCCTAAACTTTGATTGCTAATGACTGAATAGTAAAGAAGTTCTGTGATATTTTTAAAAGTTACAGCTTCAAACTATTGTTCAAACAAACCCCACAGTATTTCTTTTTTGCTTTATAGTAATAATAATTAAAAAAAAAAAATCAAGCTAGCTTCCTTTTCTTCCACATGCTAACACTGAATCTTCCAGTGGTCTAGGGACCTAAAAATTTGAAACAGAGCTCTCGAGAACAAATCAAGGAAAAATCTTGAGATAGTAATACCAGCAGGTATTTAGACATCATTCTGGGTACCTTAACATCTTCCAAATATTCAATGTCTGCAGTGCAATAACCATCTTTCATCCCTCTCCGTAGAACTCTAAATCTCTTTCCACCAACTGTATCAACAACAGATCGTCCATCAGGTAGAAAATGAACGTTCCTAATTTGCAGCATGCATCCATAATCTGCAAAACTAGAAAAGAGACCTTGTCAGTAATGCAGTTACACGCTTCTGAAGGGACACTGTTCATAATTAGAAAAAAAAAAGACATAAGAGATGAGAAGCTTAGAATTAGGATGTAAACCTACCCATTTTGAGAATCACTTATACACATCCCAAACTGTTTAGTCCCAGTTTCCATACTTCTGCGAATCATTAGTCGGTATCTTGGCTCAAACACATGTAGAGGGCAAGGCACAGTAGGATATGCCATAGTGCAAACAAACATTGGAACATTCTTGGTCAAGCTTCAAGAGAACATCAAAAGAAATATGTGGCTTAAAAATCTGATCACTGAACTACGCCAAGACAATACTATTTTTCAGTATGTTTGCTATACTTAAGATCATAAAGCAATCTTTTCAAAGTTTAATAATAAGCACAATGTGATAAATTTCATAAGCAATAAAAACTCATACTAAGAACAGTGACTGACTACCTACATACTGATTTGAATACATACTGGACATTAACCTAAGTTATCTAGTTAGTGATTATCTAGTCAGTGAATTAAGAGCTTTGTTTTGGGGACAAGGGTGTTAGTTATTTTTTGGTTTTGAATAGCTGTCCAACATTCATATCTACAATATATGACACTATGTATCTGAAGAGCCCTATTAGAGATAAACACCAAGACTACAAAAAAATCCCAATGACTTCTTTTCATCACATCTATCTTTATACAATTAATGTTTGTCATGAATGGTTTTGAAAGAAATTCAAGTATCTGAGATTCTGCAGCCAACTCAAGAGAACAATTCCATTAACACCAGCAAAGCTGAAACTGAAGCTCCCTGACAGTGCACACAGAAAGAGAAACAGAAGGGCAAATGTATTTCATAGAGGACTTAAGAGCCTCACATTGCTACTATCAAACTGTGTTTGGTTGGTTTTTTTCCACAGTAGTTAAAAAAAATTAAAATTAAGAAATACACATTTAGGACAAATTAACATGTCTTTATACTCCTACTTGCATCCATAATATGCTATCATTAATCATCACAAAAATGATAAAACATTTCTAAAAAGGATTTCCATACTAATCTCTCAAGTTTTCTAGATAAAAGACAGCAAGCTTACTTTGAGTGTTCAGCAGTTTCTTCAGCATGAATTCTTTTTCTCTCATACAATTCATCAGACAAGTATTTCATTATTAATTCCTCCAACAGTTCTGTGATGCTGTATTTTCTGCTTGCAAGGTACTGTAAGCAATTAAAAACAATACATTAATATATCTTTTCATATATATTAACAAAAGACTTGAGAAAATGCAGCTTTCATTTAAAACCATTATACATTAAATATGTCACAAATTAGATTTCAACCCATGAAAACTTACATCTCTGAAGTTCTCATGTTTCATTACTTAACACCTAACGTTACTCTTAATATTTGAAGATGAGATTATCTACTTTAGTTCTTGGTCACTGACTTGAGTGTCTAACTCGGTTTTTATTTCTCTGCTTACCAAAGACAGAATTGATTTCCCAGGTTATACAGCCATACAAATAAGCAAAGTGTACCGAAATCGGAGAGGTTTTACTGAATAGTTAAAGTTTACAAACACTCAGGATTTAATTACACCAATAAAGTAGATGGTCACAGAACCATAAAACATCTAAGAGTCTGAGTCAAACCTAATCAACTTGTACAGACAAAGTTTGTCTCAAGTTTCTCCTTTCTATCAGCAATCCATAACCCGATGAATCCAGGATGATGAGTTTAAGTGAAACAGCATTTAAAATGATACAATATTTGTATTTGTGAGCTCTACAGAGAAACTGTACCTCTTTCAAACTTTCCTTACAGAGTGGACACTGAGGAGCATGGTCTAAACAGCGTTCCAAACAACCTTTGCAGAAAGTATGTCCACAAGGGGTTGTTACTGGCTCAAAGAACAGCCTGAAACAAAGTTATTATAAGTAGATACCATGACAAGTGGGCATTTTGCTAAAAAAAAAAAAAAGTGATTGACCTCTTTAATTTTTAAGACTAGTTATACCATAATAAAGCAGTGAAAATTAATCCCATGCCTCCTTATTCTACCTTTTCCCCCCTACGCTGCGGTTTATTTCCATTTACCACCACACCACTCATTTTTTTTGTGTTTTCCGACCAATATGGACACATTTCAACATTGTAAATATCTAAGCATTTATCCCAATGTACAAAGATTTTGGTCTCACTACATACAGATTCAGAATACACAAAATTAAGTGATTCTTTGAGGAGCTAAGTAGTTTTAATAGCAGTATTACATACTAGTAACATAACTATGGACAGTTTAGTATACACCATATGTTTTAAGGTATTTATTCTGAAAACCAAGATGATTCAATAAGAGCTTCCAAATACATCGGCTACATTTAACTACACTAACATTCTGCAGTATCTACATCATCTCCTAGACAAATATGAGGTTCACAGGCAATACTTCTAAGCATTAGCCTTTTCCAAATAATAAATCACAGTTTTATTGACTGAAGAAAACCTGGACATTTAATCACAAAACATCCTGCCCTTTTTGGATCACCAGGTAACAATGCCAAGTTTAATTTAAAAGGTAGTTTGATTAAAGTAATGCTGTATTATATACCACTATAGCAAGCGATACATTTAAATAAGCATTTAACTGCAGGGACACAGGAAGGCGGAAAATTATTGACTGATATCAGAACTCATCACAACCTGTAAGTACCTCAGTTTATGTGTGTAACAGATATGTGGCCAAGCATCTATAACAGAAATACTGAATCAAGGAGGAAATCTTACCTCATACACAGAGAGCACTCAAAATCTGATACATCAATCAAATCCTCTGGAATTGTTCCAACAGCCAGTGTCATGTCCCTTTTTGTACTTTCTAAGGAAAAGTAAAACAAAATACTCCTTCAAAGAAAGGCACAAGACAGTAAATACTTTAAATTTCAAAGTAGGTGACTGTTTACCTCCTTGCTTTTTGTGTTTGTTTCTTCCATCTTCACATACAACTGTATCCTGTTCTGAGAAGGAAAGCTTTCTTTTCAACAAAGCACCTTTTTCTTGCCCAGAGAGAAGAGGTTCAGAAGACACTCTCTTTAAGCCATCGTCCTTGGTAAGGTCTTTTGTGGAGTTAAGAGCATGGGCAGATTGTGCACGATTTAAGCTTCCACTGACGGGCTCCAGTACCTCTGATCCTCCTAAACTCTAGAATAGTAAGATGAACTGAAATGTACTTGAAGAGTAACACAAATCTAACTATATTAAGATGTTAACATGCAAAGATAGGTAAGCCAAATTGATAGCCACAGTTAGTTCATTAGTTAACTAGAGTTTGGTAAGTCAAGACAGTATTCAAATTCGTTTAACATTAAGAATTTAAAAATCTTCATCTGCCTCAAAGAGAAGAAAAACCTGTTTTTCTCTCTATTGGAAGTCACCAATATAAAATCTCAGTACCTTCTAATAAGCAGTTCACTTGCATGAGGAGTCTAATACTCCAAATGAAAATACATTACCCCCAAATCACAGTTCTTTTCTTCCAATTTAGCCAATTACAGAAAGTCAGCATTTAGGCTGGAAAGTATGACAAATAAAGATATCAGAACATCCAATGTTTGCGTATCAGCCAAAGAGAAAGGTTATCCTATAGTTTGTTACCTGCTCAGGACAAAGCTGTAAGTTGCAGTAAGACTCAGTCACCTCAGAACCAAGTATAAAAGGTTTATTTTGAATATGTGGTGAATTCCACGCAGATTCCTTCAGACTCTCTCCTAACTTCTCTGGTGACAGCACATCACGCAATGTCTAGAAAACAAACAGCTGAAAGTTCATAACAAAGCTATGTCTAGATCTTTTTTCTTAAAACTACATACTGAAAATAAGAATTCAATCTATATGAAGTTATCATTATAAATAGAGCTTTATTTAAGCCGTAACTGAGAAAGAACAGTAGAGAACAAGCAGAAGCCTACATACCTATAAAAAGAAATTTATCTAGAAATCTTTTCTACTACAAGTAAGTGAGCTCTTCAAACACAGTTAAGACATTATCAATTCATTATCATGCAGTTTTTTCAATGTAAATTTTTATTATTAAAGAAAAACTATTGTGCTCTGGGCACAAAAGAGTTCAACATAGAATATTTAACTTGCTGCCTCCTTTCCAGTTTTCTGACTTTAATTAAGTAACTTCAAAAGCACACGTTCTTTGAAACGTGTAATTAAAACTTGTCCATTAGGACTATCTCTTCAACACAGTATGACACATCTTGAAAGGAACTAATCTGCCACCTGAAACTTCTCTGTATACATTGAAGATTTTTAGATGCTCAAAGTCTACTACAATGGGAGCTTTATAAAGGAGCCAAATCAGAGATAGTAATCCAGTTTCATAAATAAAATTACCCTTTCCACTTCTAGCTTGGCTGGAAGAAAGTCCTCATCAAGGGCTAAGCACTGTAGAAACAGTTGTAAGGCATCACCTACAAAGCCAGAGTCTTGCAGCACTTTTCCCTTCCGGAAGTAGACCTGAAAAACAAATACCATGAAGGCATTTCCAGAGAGTATGTAAACTGCAGCATTCATCTTATAGGCATTACAACAGAGTTAGAATTAGAATCCCTCCATGACAAAAATATTGTAGCTCTTCAAAAAACTTCAGCTCTGCACAGTGTGGACGATCTGTATGCCTTGTCCAATATACAGCCCCTACAGTGTTTGAAAAGGGTCATGGGCTAGGCCTGCTGTCTGCCTCCTTCCAGTTAATTTGTTTTGGCCTACATGAAGCCTTAAAACCTGGACTAGAGCTGAATTCACTAAAGGCATTAATTTCCCCTTTCTGTGAGCCTTTGGAGGGGAAGAACGGGGATCTGCAATACAAATTATTACACAACCTTACACAACGCTTTACAGGACACCCTTTTTGCCCTTTGTTTCATTAAAAGCCTTATGGTTCCAGCCTGCAGGAGAAGGTTAACTACAAAGAAAACAATCCACACAACCATGCATCCCTTACACACATCTTCATCTATGCTCTTAACACAAAAAAATGCACTTTTGGAATCGCTTCCTCCAACTGTATTTTATTCTTGAACACTAGAGAGCAGCTAGGAAAAATTTTAAGAAGAAAAAAAAAAAAAATCTGTTTTCTACAAAAAAAGGGAGTAAAGACTACTGAATTCTGCTGAATCTGCCTATAACTAGATAACATTGGAACTAAGAAGTCCATTATCCAACTTACCTCAATTTTAAAAAGTTGCATTTGCAGTAATATAGTTACAAACAACAGTTATCTAACAAAAGTTAGATAAAACAACATCTAGTTGTATATGAGATTTTGGATAATGGGCCAGAAAATTGAATTTAAACCAAACAAAAAAAAAAAACCCAACAGTGCAGTTTCTATGGAACGACTGCCAGTATTAACACTAGAGTCTGTTAAACAAGGCTGTCAGATGAGTGCATGCATCATCTTTGATGGATTTGGGCAATTGTATTAAGATGTATCCTGAAAAAGGGAAGTATGCTAATCCTCCTCTTACAGATGGTTTACTTTCCTACAGAGATAAGAATTGTTAGAGGAATACACCAGACCAAGCTCAGTTAAGTGAAATTAGATTTATTTCCAAACATATAGAAAAAAGTAGACAGTACTACCAATGCTGAGAGGTGAAAGTAGGATGCTCTCTGAATTTGCAGTAGCCATGGAACTGCTGAACACAGGAGAGACCAAGACAGCAGCAGTTATCTCCCCTTGTGTGGCAAGATCTTGCTGTGCCTGCTGTGCTCAGAGTTTAGACAGTGCTGCAATATGCAATATCTTACAGCTCTGAAGGCAAATGACTCCTCAGCCGCCTGCACTATTTGCAAAGCTCAGTACCCACTGAGTTTCTTCAGGCTTTTTCAAGAAAAACTCTTCAAGCTACAACAGCAAAGTGTCCTCTTAATAAAAACTAACAAACAAAGCAAACCCCAAATTCCAGCTGTTACAGGTTACATCACCATAAATTATCCCAACTCCAAGTATTGGAGTCAGTAAAAAAGGTCCCAGACACATGCTTACATTCCAATGTTTACATGCCAATACTATTGCAAAAGAATTTATTGCTTGTGCTAAATATTTTTGACTTTTTGGTAGCATTTGGAAAAGAAAACTGTGTTGTCCTATTTATATAGCAAACTTTTACCAATAAAACTAAAAAACTATGAAAGAAATGTTGACTTAACATAGAGCCAAGAATTTTAGTCCTGACTGGCAACAGTGCTCACTCATCTCATGTGATACTCTCAAGGATTAGATAATGCTTAAAATGCTCCGACTGGGAAATACAATCAAAGTATAAACACTTCAGGGAAGCGTAGAGCTTTAAAAAGATTAACTTGTATATAGCGTAAGAAATTTTAAAACTCAGTTATATCATCCTACCAAACGTACAGGCCTCAGAGTCTTGCTTTCAAACAAAGCTGGCTGCACAATTTCAGCCAGCTATCCAGTCAAATAACATTAAGCTGAAGTTAAGTTTGTAAATACTTAAAACTTCGCTTAAAAGAGCACATAAAAGTGTTCTTATAAAGAAATAAAATAGCAAGTAACTACAGACAGCACAGAAGTACTTCGTAATGCTTCCCAAGAAGTCAGTTCTACTGCACTTAACAATTTGTCCAAAGACACCATCTCATGTTGTGATAGGAAATAAAGATACTTGAAACTTTTAATGAAGGTTAAATTAATAGTTCCAAGTAGATTCGTCAATCAATTCTAATCTGCCATATTCATCAATAGCTTGTCTCATATAGATAACTATTTTAAGACACCCGTTAACGTTTTGCATGTCTTACAAGACAACATTTAAGGTAGCTGACCTAGGTTCTTCACTTGATGCAAGTATAATTTAGAATTCATTAATTTTACAAATAAAATATTTTAAAAAATTGAGAGTTCATATCAACTTACCTCTGGCCAATTTGGCATTTTAGAAATAACAAAATTTAGATCTTCTATGGCTGTTTTATATTCTTGGAGGCCAACATATGACTCAGCTCTGTAAATTCTTAGCATCAAGTCACTGGAATCTGAAAACAAAAATTAAGTAACATTTTTAATAATTCAGAAATTTGTAATTTTCAATTAGATATACTTTCATAGTGATATGTCATAACCACACTTTTTTTATACCACAGTTTCAAAATTACTGGAGTACATTCTCCCCCACCTCCCAGTGTTTGGGTAATAAAAGTGGCAGTAATACCAGGCTCAGGTATTCCAAGCTAAAGATCAAATTTTGTACCCTCTAATATATCTTGCAGCAAGAAGAAAATATATTTTAAAAGATCTAACACTGAGGCTGACAGAATAAAGTATTGCTCAGTACTGCTGTGACAACAAAAATTAAGGACTAAGTAGACTTTAGCTTTACAGTACACCCATTCAAAACCACAGAAATCTGGAAATTCATCGCACTTGTATGAAAAAGTCTAAGTATTACGAAGTCTGCTTTCAAATGTTTGAGTTTTTCTTTGGACTGTCATTTCTTTTTATAATGTCCAACCCCTTCCAACTATGGCTGGAGATACAGGTGCCACTTTCACAATGGTATCCATCTGGTAAATACCAGAAGAAGGCTCTATCACCCTATGGTCTGAAAAGAGATAGACAATACCAGAAAGGCTTTAACACCAGCTGGCAGCTCCATTGTAAGGAGTTGTACTAGTGGAACCTCTGCAATGGGAAAACATTAGTTTGTATTCAGTAAAGACAAGTTCTCTTGCCCAACATACAGCATTTTGCACTTTTAGTAAGGCAACTTTGAAATGGGAAGCATACCCATCCCCAGGCCACTAAGCCCATGCTTTTTATAATGCCACTAACTGTAGTTGTTGCTTGGAAAAAAATGCCAGTACATTGCTTTGTTCTTGATTTTTTTTTTTAATTACACCTGTGGTTTTAATTGAATGAGATAAACAAGTTAAATATTGGTCTACTGTAAACAATACTAAAATTAAATAGTTCTTGTTTCAAAAGATTTTTCTTGGGAAGGGATAATTTCAATTTGATATTCTATCTTAGTCTATTTGAAATGTCTGGTTTAAATTTTCATAACTTCCAACGTTAGCTTGTTTTACATTTAAAAGCCAGACTGGTCAACAACATTCCAACATATTGCTCTGAAGATTCACAATGCTAAAGAAAAAAAATCAAAACTGACAGAAGATTTCATAGCTGAAACTGAAGTATTGCCTTTCAAGTTGACAATTTCCCTTAAAATACAAATATTCCCAAATCTGGTTGGTTTGGGTTTTTTATTTTATTTTAGACATAACAAAATGCTTGTATTAATAGAAGTCCAGGAAACTGTCTAACTTAAACAGTTAATTCTGCAAGCTGAACAACTCTGAAGCCTGCTTTACTGTGTCTTTGTGCTTTGTGATTGTTACAGTGTAGTAAGGCAGGAGCTCAGATCAAACTCTTCAGATCATTTTTTTCTGTTGTATTTGACTCCTTGGTGTCCAGCAGAGCTAGTATCAAACAAAATTATTTTCTTCAGCAGTAGCAGTAAGTGCAGGTCTTTTTTCTCTGATAAGCTACCTACTTGCACATAATCAGAGGAAGCTCATCTTTTTCAGATTTTCAAGTGTAGAACATGACCTGAGGAACCTCCGAGCCTTCCTTTCGGGAAAGACAGGGAGGGGTAGTTTGAAGACAAAAATGTGAGATCAAGTCTGCAGCAGCTGGACATTTTGTCCTATTTCTTTTTCAAAGAGAAAAGCACTGTTCCAATTGAGCGAGTACAAAACAAAGGGCTAAACCAAGGAACTGGGACCCTAACTCTGCTGCTGAACCCACAGAAACACTGACAATGAATGATCAATACATAAAACAAATTAGGTCTAAACATTTGCAAGACCAAAAGACCTAAACATCTATGCCCAATTTTGCAATCATAGTTTACTTTCTACGCTTTGTAATTACAAAAACATCTCTTTCCAATGTTTCAAAAGGAAGGATGCAAAACTATTTAAAATACTTAGACCAAAGACTAAACAGAGCAGAAACACAACTTGTGCTTGAATTTTCAATTTCAGTAACCTAATATATTGTAAATAAAGAAACCACTCCTGGCAAACTCAAAGACAAATTATTTTAATAAAAAAAAAGACACCAAGTACTTTCAGTGCAGAACTGTGCGTACCAGCTATTATTGCATTAATAGGAAAGTATACAAAGGTGTTGTATACACCCACTCATTATGAGTTCTTTTCTATTCTTTTTTTTTACTGCTTCCAAAGCATCTGCTCCTGGCTACTGTCAGCATAAACATACCACTAAATGGGACTGTCTCTGGTCTCATCCTGCATGCTTTTTACATGGTTCTTAAAAATACAGCAAATTCTTCAAAACAAAAGACATGCACAGCACAACCACTATCCAGAAAAGCTTTAGGACACAGTATTTATTAATACAGTACTATAAGGTCACCCCGATGACAAGGGGTTGCAACACAACAACCCATGAGAAGAAGCTGAGAGAACTGGGCTTGTTTAGCGGGAAACCGTTCCCAAAGACCTTGGGAGAACCCAACAGCCTTCCAGAATCCAAGCGGAGGCTACCTAGAAGACCGTTTACTGAAGCACATGGGGGAAAAACAAGAGACAATAGCTATAAACTGAAAAAGGAGATAATTTTTCACTGTAAGGATGATTAATCTTTGAGCAGGTTGCCCAGAGAGGCTGTGGAATCTTCATCCTTGTGGGTTTTCATGATCCAGCTGGACAAAACCTTAAGCAAACTGTTATGAACTCAGTGTTTATTCTGCTTTGAACAGGAGATTAACTGGTCAACAGACCTCCTGAGGCCCACTCCAGCAGGAATGAGTCTGTGATTCAGACCAAACTCAAGCCTATTAGCTGTGTGTTTCAGGATACTCTATTAAAGACAAGCTGCACTCAGATTTTAATCCAATAGCCTTCCTTTAACTAAATCCTTTAATTTCAGCCTCTGCAAGGAGCATATTTACTACATGAATGTTAACATTCCTCACGTTTTTCAAAAGTCACTTTTGTACCATAGCAAATATTTATCTTTCAAGTGTTTCAAGAAAGGTAAGAAAGTTACAAAAAGATGCCATTTGAATAAAGGTTTAGTGACAATGCCTTATTTAGGACACGAGATTTATGTTTATTGCATTTTTTTGCTACCTGCATTAAAAAGAAACAGAGATGAACTAGCGGTGAGGAAACACTGAAAAGGAACATGAATTATTTTAAACAAATACATTTCTTATGCTACATCTTTTCCACCTCTAGGTGTTTTCAAGAATTCGTGTTCTGGAGGAAGATAGAAAGTGTACCAGTGGATATTAATTAGTTCTCTATTGGCCTGAAATCACCTTCAATTTGTAGTTGTGAGCCCACAGCTCTAAACTGACATTTAATGTACATCTGCATTCTGATTCATGAAGTTCTTTAGTATCTTTACCAGAATACTTGGAATACTGATAGTTCTGAGGACTGGAGTCAAAGGAAATAGTTGCACAAAGGATCTTAAACTGAGCTTCTAGCATAAGTACTGAATTTGAATAATAAAATTGTGGATAAGCATCACAGCTGTTCCCAAATCTTAAAGCTATTTCAAAGCCAAAATTTAAGATTTAGCTTCACAAAAAAAAAAAAAGGAATTAAAATTACTTCCCCACAGATATCTACATGGTATTGCTAAATCCATAAAAGAAAGATTATAACTACAGTCTGTAGAATTAATTTTGCTTTTTCTGTTTCAAAATAATCTTGAAACATGAAACAGGATGTCTGTAAACATCTGTGATAATGGATTCATCAGTTTGTAACCTGAAGGCCACTGAGTTTTCACTCCATTTCTTTGTGACTTGTATGAATCAATGCTGTCGTTCAAAACACACAAAGAAAAAAAAGTCTGCTTCTTATAGGTCCAAGATTTAAAATAGATCAGCTACTTTCTCAGGTCACATCTATTCCATACCCTAACGTTTTGGAAACACTCTGGCAAATAACATAGAATTGAAGGCCACAAGTGAACCTCTTTAAATTAGGTTGCTAAAAGGTATATAAAATATATCTGAGACACTGAAACACTGAAAACAGTTTATTCTGGAACTAGATCCAATGTATCTCCCCAGAACAGATTGGAAGGATTAGACTTATGCAAGCTTTTGCTTTTTTCTCCACTGCAGACAACTGTACAAACGTAACACACTTAATCTATAAAACCACTAATTCCTAAGTTTCTGAACTGAAATAAAACGGGACATATGAAAACGCAACCCTGCAGGTCACCAGGTGTTAAAATCCGTAGTCGAATAAAACTAACAGAGGAACCTGTCACTGGATCCGTCTAGGTATATATCGATCACACGAATTTGACTCCCTCTACGAAGGCTGAACTCCAAAAAACTGACGGCATCTCAAGTGCTGATGGTCGCGGACACACCGCTGGCCACCCAGAGAGGATAGCCTAAAGGCGTGCCTCTACCTCCCGCCTTTGCACCCTCTCTCAACAGGGCATTACAAAACTCCAACCACACCCACCTATGATGTCACTGCCATTACACAACCTGTCCCCCTCCATGCCTCTCTGCTTATGCAACGGGGCCCGGCCTGCTGGGAATTGTCTTGGTGACACTCACGTCTGTGAAAATAGGTCTCCCTCAGGAAACAAGGTTAAACGCAGCAAGAGAGTTTCTCTTGCCCGTGCACAGCGATTACTGAACACGAAACAAAACGAAGCCCGCAAACTCTCCTGTAAACAAGTCCCACTAAAGCA
>WHYT01017218.1:148223-249181 GCA_009806455.1 Tetrax tetrax | reverse complement strand
GGGGGGCGGGTTGGGGATGGAGAGGGGGGCGTTTCTGTCGGTGTCCCGAAGGCTTCACGTGGCGGGTGATGCTCCCGCTCCTCTGCGGGAGCTGGGAGTAGGAGGGCTGCCCCCTACTCCTTCTGCGTCAGTTTTGCCATGGAGGACACGGTAAAAGTTACAAGGTTGAGAAAAAGCTCTTTGTCCTCAGGGGTTTTGTATTTCCCCCTCCTTCCCTGGACGTTTCCAGCTCGCCGCGTAGCGTGCCCGTGCGGTGGGCTGCGGTGCGTTCCTTGCCGAGAGCCGCCGTGCGTGTGCGGTGCCATGGCGGGCGGCTGGTGCAGTAAACTTTGTTTTCCACCAGTGTAAAATAGTAAGTCGAGCGCTTTTGGGGAAGTACCTGATCTACTTTTCCTAAACCAAATAGCTGTCACAGCGCATTCTCATAGGGAAATGCTTAGGGTTTCCAGCTGTATGTCAGTCTAGAATGAAAGCTCAGTCTATTGCATAAGTGCTATGTATTCACAATTGCTGTGATGCTTTTTTTTTCCCCCCCCTTAACTTAGAAGCCTGTCTTAAATCCAGAAGTCTCAGATAAATATAGAATCATAGATTACTTTGGGTTGGAAGGGACCTTTAAAGGTGTAACAGTTCCTCTAAAACCTTCCAGGCAAGACTTACGTATCAGGAAAATTAATTTATGGCCTTATGAAAAGAACAAAGCTATATTTGTCCTCAGCTGTATTTCACATATAACAGGCTAGAAGATGATACTGAAGGCTGTTAAAAGAGCTATGGGCAAAGATGCCATGAGTGGAAATAACCAGACGCATCTGGATTTACATCCAGGTAATTTGCCTGAACTCAGCCACTCTAAACCACACCCTTTGCCTTTACAGTATCTTTCGAGTTCCTAAACTCAAAGAAAAAAGATGTTATGGTACTTGGAATATGGAGGAGAACATACTTTAAACATTAAGAGATAGGAAAGATAGTCTCTTAAAGACTCCATTAAAAAAAGTGGAGTGAGTTAGGAAGTGACAGTCTCAGGAAAGATCAAAGTAAAAGAGATGCCTGTAGTGTGAATTTACATGGTGGTGGGATGAGGTGGAGTGCTTCGAGCTATTATGAATGGTTTTAATGGGTTATGAATTCTGTTTTAGACATGTGGCGTGTGAGTCAACCCTTCACAAAGTATTGGGGAGATAAGACTGCGAATTTGGACAGAAGTAAAACTCTGAAAGAAGTACTGCAGGCCATCATTAGAGAGAACAGTAGTTTATTATGCATTTCAGATTAGATTACTCATGGAAATAGAGAAGAAAAATAAAACGGGACAAAGTTCAAGGGCTTGTGGGACTTCCTTAAAAAGTTGGAGTTAGGATAGTAAGGTTGTCCTCTGCAGGAATGATTAAAAACAAGTAGAAATGAAAACCTATTTCTTTCCATCAGTGCCACTTCCAAGGATTCCTGTAAAAGTTTGTATGTTAGCATTTATACTGATGATTCAAGCAATACTGTCAGGTACAATCAATTATTTTTCAGAATTCCCAATGTACAGGAGCAAAATACTCATGGCTTTGCCAGTCTTGGGGTCTTGGAGCAGAAGAGGTTTTTCCCATCATCTTTCACTTCAAAACAATTAAAAGCAGTGGAAGAAGGGAGTTGGGGTAGGATAGATTAATAGATTAATAGAATAGATGGGATAGGGAGCTTGACATTTTACACTGCCCCACCACTTGTAGAAAACTATCTCTAGTTAGTACTTTTCTTCAGAGCTTGTTCTTCCTGCTTGTAGTACTTGCTGTCACTGTAACCCCTCACTGTCTACTCGTGTTTGTGATACATGGTGTTCTCTGTATTCGTAGTTGCCCTTATGGTCTTAGGTTTCTCTTGGAAACTTAGGACTTCTGAGCATTAAGAAAAAAAATTATCTAGGTTTAGATAGACGAAAGTTTTATTTTTGCTTAAATTTGCTCCATGTGGTTGTAGAAAGTTGAAGTTGATTAGATTAAAGATGCAGACTTCAAATTTGTTCTTAAATACGTGTCAGCAGTATGCTGCAAGAATAGAGGGAATCCTCTAGACGTAAATTCATTTCAAAGCCTGGCATACTATGGCTGAGTTCAAGAAGAGTATAAAGAAGTTAATAGAAAATAATCTATTATGTAAAAATAACCACTTTTGTGTCAGGAAATCCCCAAGACACAGATCTCTGGAATCTGGGAGATTATTTGGGGAGAAATCTGACTGTATATTCACCTCATCCTTATTCTGTAGATGTTTGTTTTTGATCACTGTTGGAAACAGAGTACTGGGCCAAGTTGAACCTTGGTATTACCTAGTGTGGTCATTCTTTAAGCTACAGCTGATTCTTCAAGCTTTGGTTTTGGTGCATTATTTCACCTTTGGCATGTTTAAGTAAGCAAGAAAAAAAACCTTTATTTTCTAATCTTTCACTGTGTTACCATCAGGATGTGATAGTTATGTAAGAGAGGAAAAAAAAAGACATGCAACTTTTTACTAGATTAGATAACGCACATAGCTCCACCACCACTCCATTAAAAATAGTGCATACACAAAAATCCTTTTTTTTTTTTTTTTTTTTTTTTTTTTTTTCTTCTTCTTCTTGTAGGGTCAGATAAGTGATACTTTACCATTTCATTGCACGATTCACGTGAGCCATTCTAAGGAAGACTTCAGGGATTGTCCTTTCCCTTCCTGCTGCAGAGCAGTATTTTACAACTGTGTGAGTCTTAGTTGTCCTTGTTCAGAAAGGTACCTACAAAATATTATGCCTTCAGTACAGTGAAGTAGAAGTACATGCCTTTCCCATGCTTTTTAAGCTGTTGATTGGATATGTCTATAAGCAATTCCTTGTACAAGTAGTGTGTGCGACCCAATTAAACATGAGATGGCAATAAAATAGTTTTAAGCTCTATTTGACCCCACTTTAGGTAAATTATATAAAATTATTCTGATTTAAGATCTTTAGAAATCAACAGCAGTATAAACAAAAAGAAGCAAAACCAACCCAAGCTAAGGGAACAGGCAGCAAACCTAGAAATTAATACCTGTGTGCTGGAAATCTGGAGCCGAGTCCCATTTTTACAGTCTCTCTTGGCATATATCCCAAGAAAAAGTAGTTAACCCAAAGAAGGTAGTTGTATTCTAAGAGAAATGTGGCTTTTCTGGCTGTTTTCCATCTAGTTCTCTAAAGGTAGCTAGCTAGCTATCCAGCTGTTGTAACTTTCTGCCAAGATATGTGTAGCAAAGGCAAAATAAAATTAATTGGAGAAAGATTAGATTAGGCAAATAAGTCATACTCTTAAAAAAAACCCAAACCATAATGTTCCTGAGAACAGATTGTTCTACCAAGAAACTATTAACACTTTTTCTTCTAGAAAAAACCAAATATACTTAAAAAAAAAAAGAAATCTCAAAACTATATTAAAAAAAAACCCTAAACAATTATTGAGTGGCTTTTGAAGACCTTAGCTGATGATGTCAGAGCAGAGTCTCTTCAACCCTGGCTAAGAAATAAGGAATGCTCAGAAGCAACTTGGATTTGTTTTATTTCAGTTTGGTTTTTGTTGCTTAGTAGACCTAGTAGGGCTTTAGTGAGATAGTTCTGGCAGGCAGACTTGTAAGTGGAAAAATGCTCAGCATCACTGCAGGAAAACAAGCAGTAACCTTTGTCTGTGCAACACTGTGTTGGGCAGAAGTTGTCTGTGAGTAAATTTTTTTAGGTATGAGAGTCCACAAAGCTGCATTTGTAGCTTGATCTGCAGATGTTAAGTGAGCTGAAGAGGGCTAGACTGCTGCCAGGAGCTCTGGGATTTCTGTACATCTCTGTTCAGTATGGGTTTTCCAAGGGATCTTGATTTGTTTTGAGAAAATCTGAGCTGTGGGCTCTCAGTACTTCTGAAATAAGGCCCTTAGTAAACTATTTAATTACACTTAGTAATTAATTATACTAGTGAGTATAAAAAAAAAAAAAACCCCTACACATAGGATAAACAGTTAACTATATGTTAGAAAGATAAGGATCTCATTAAAAATAAAAAAGGAGGGAAAACATAATAGGATCTAAAATACTTAATCAGGCAGAGTAAAGACAGGGAGAGAGAGTGTTTATTGGCTAGATCCAATAAAGGACTTAAGTACGTAAAGCAGGTTTTAGGGAGAATTCAAGTGCCCAAGTCCAAAAATGCGATCTGAGAAATCTCGCACAGCTGCTGCCTAACCCAGGAGATGCCTAAAATCAGAAGGCTCTTCCTTGTTTTTAATTTATATCTCAGGAGTGTCTAGGAATTGACTTCTGTGCAGATTCAGTGTTCAGCACCTATTTCGCATTCAGCTATTTACAATCATCAGCTTAAGTGTCCAAGGGCTCTGTTTTGTCAGTATTCTCAGGCCACACCAGGCATACATCTGTATTCAGAGATTCTTAGTTTGGTGTAGCTGCTTACTTTTAAGGTGAAGGATGGGGAGACTGAATAGCCTTTTATTTAACAACCAATCTGTTAGATTACTGATACAAGAGTTGAAAGATTCAGTTTGGTTCTGTCTGAGGGTGTTCAAACCCATCTCCTCCCTCCGAGGAATCTGTCATAAAAGAGTGACTGCATGAATTTAAGTTGTCTTGAGAGCATGAATTAGGGATGAGGATGTGTCACTCCCAGCTAAATGTCCTGTTCCTTGGGATAAATCTCACACATCATTTCTATTCTTACAGACTACAGAATTCTTTGATTCACAGTGGCACAACTGTAACAGGAGCGGAGTAGAGTCGTCTTTGTTTTCAGTAGCCCTGTCTCTTGCTAGGTAGGATCACTTTTTTGCCATATATTGACCTGAATCTTTTTTTGTGTGTAATGGGGATGCACAGGAACCATGGGCTGCTATATGGGAGGCGTTGGTTTTCTCACTTCCTTCTGTTATCCTGGCTGTGATTTAATAGAATATGCAAGCCCTGCTCCATTTTGTTTGTTTTTAATAGAATGATAAATGGATCTGACAGTTAAGAGAGGACTCTAGGCTGGGAACTGTAAGCACACTGAGGTGTTGGTATCTTATCCTGAGTTAAATTTCAATAACTGCTGCATTTCTTGGAGGCTAGCGTTAGACAACTGTGATGCCTCAGGATGGTACCAAACTTCATTGTACATACTGTGTAGCATACAGGGGTGTTTCATGTGGAGTTCTATTCATTATTGGGAAAGGAAAAACTGAAAACTGAAAAACAGTTTGCAATCATGTAGTTTTAAGTATCTAGTTAACTCCTTCCTTTATTTGCACCGGGACTGAATGTATCTCCTTCTAAAATGCTACGTAGTTGTCACACTTAATATGGGCATGTTTGGATATATATGGATATGTTTGTATGCCTATTAATATCAACTGCCATTAATGAGCGGTATTCCGTAAATCTAACAATTACACGTTGGCATTGTGGAAATATATTGACTATCCTGGAAACACCAATGAGTGGAGTCACTCATTTCCCTGTTCCATGTTCATTGTATTTTTCCCTTTCCCATACTTGATGATATGTGGTTGTACATTCCAAAAGATAGCTGAATGTTTCTGTATATGCAGGACAACAAACTTAAACATGCGATGAAGAAGGCTTGATTTTAAATTTCTCCAGTTTAAAAAAAGTAATTTAGCTCCAGATATGACATGAGGCATGTTTGTCTTTTCTGTAGGAAGAGAATCCTTGGACTGATTGGACTCCTCCTTCCTTCTGCCATTGTTGCCTGGTAGGAGAGTTGCTTATAATCAACAGATGTATATAAACTAGCTTAATATTCAGTGGAATATTTTCTGATATTAGTATATGTTGTAGTTATTCAAATAGTAATGCACTTACAGCTTGAAATACTAGATTTACAGAGATACAAGGCTCTGAATAATCATTTATTCTTGAAGTTAAACTCTTAGTGCAGGACTGCAACTGAGTAATGAACAAAAAGCAGACTAATCGCTAAGGAAGTACTAAAAAGACTTTCAACAAAGAAGGATTTTTTAAATAAAAATAACTTACAAAGTGCAAAAAGCAAATAAGTCAGCATTTTTTCAGTTTATCAGGATGCTTTCCTTCAGCTGAAAGTTGCTAGCTAATAGTTATGTTGCATATACCAAAATTTGTTTTCTGAGTGTTAGTGGATTCACATTAAAGAAAAAGTACAAGCTGGTTATTTTTAAATTAATGTATAGCAAAAGTAAAAGATAATGATTGGGATTTGTGTTCTGTCTTATAATTGGATATTTAAAGAAAAATTTATTTTGATATCTATTTATATATTCACTAATTATTTTCTAACATGTTCCCTGATATATATATATATATTCTCTAATATATCCCTTGCTATCAAGTTGGATGTTTTGCATCCACTTATGATCATACTCTGAGATAAATTATATTGAGATATATTTAGTTTTGAATGTATTTTGCTAAATAGGAGAGTTCTCTTTTAATTTCTAATAATGATTGCTGTTTATTTTTATGCAATTAAAAAAGGAGGAAGAATTACAGTAATTACATAACATTTGCCTTAAAACTATGCCTGTAGTGTTTAACCGAATTGTAAACTAAGGGGAAAACGAAGTAAAAAAGCTTATTCTTCTCGATATCTAGCCTCTTGAAAAAAAAAAAAACAACTTTTATTTTTTGGGTAGTCAATAATAAATGTGTAATTAAATTCAGATTTTCAGTCAGTTGAAATAAATTTTAAGAAATCAGAAAATACTTTGCAGCCTACTTATAGTGGTGAGTGAGGGGAAACAAGAATACTTGTTACTACTGGACTGGATTTGAGGCTGAAATGGGGCGTAATACTATTAATAACCATGACTGTCGAGTACCTTCACCTACAGCCGGACAGTGTGCATCACTGCTTCTAGCACTAGATAAATCACTGAGTTTCCAGGTAGTTAATGATAAAGTTAGTCTTTAAAAAATCAAAAGGAGTGGATTTAGTTACAAAATTTGGATTTACTTATTCTTCTTAGATTAACTCTTTAGGATCAGAGAAGCAAGTCCTCCTTGTCTTAGATATTTCTCATTCATAGAGTTCCATAGAATTTGCATGTATGTCTGCTTTTTCCTTATCTAATGAGTGTCCTTCATTCAAAGGTTTGAAAGTGCTGAGCAACTATTTCCTGTGGATGAGAACAGGTAATACATGAATTTTCTTCAAAGACTATGAATAGTACTCTTTACTAAATATAGTGTTATGTGAAGAAAATCTGAGCTGGACGAAAAATGATTACTTTAAATTTAATTAAAATGTCAGAAAACATTTATTTAATTAAATGGCCTAATTGGCAATAATTTATCTCTTAGCAACAAGATTAATATTACAGTTTATTCTGACTAGTCAATATCCCCTTTCTACTTTTTGTGTACCTATTTAGTATTACTTATATCTTATTTGCTTCTTGAACATTAGTAGCATTACACAGCATGTTGTGCACTATAGGCTGGATAAGCACAGCTACATTTTTTTCAGCCTTTCCTACAAGCATAGTGGAGGAAATGTACGCCTTTATATCACTTCTGCCAAAGACAGCAGATGACAAGATTGAATTTAGAGACCATTACTTTTTTCAACAGAGCACAGGATCATACAGGAGAGAAGTGAGCACTCTCAAATTCTTCATTTCAGCATGACTGTGTAAAGAACATTTAGTGTTTCAGTCTTTCTTCTACCTATCTTTCTCCTTCACTGTATTTATACAACAAGATAAATGAGTATCTGATCTTTGTCTGTTCTCCACAACTCACAGAATCATAGAATCGTAGAATATTAGGGTTGGAAGGGACCTTTAAAAGTCATCTAGTCCAACCCCCCTGCAAGGAGGAGGGACATCTCCAACCAGATCAGGTTGTTCAGAACCCTGTCCAACGTGGCCTTGAACGTTTCCAGGGATGGGGCATCAACCACCTCTCTGGGCAACCTGTGCCAGTGTTTCACCACCCTCATTGTCAAAAAATTATTGCTTATATCTAATCCAAATCTACCCTCTTTCAGTTTAAAACCATTGTCTCTTGTCCTATTGCAACAGGCCCTACTAAAAAGTTTGACTCTTTCTTAGAAGCCTCCTTTAAGTACTGCAATAAGGTCTCCCCAGAGCCTTCTCTTCTCCAGGCTGAACAGCCCCAACTCTCTCAGCCTTTCTTCATAGGAGAGGGGTTCCATCACTCTCATCATTTTCGTGGCCCTCCTCTGGATATGCTCCAACAGGTCCATGTCCTTCTTATGTTGGAGGTTCCAGAGCTGGACGCAGTGCTCCAGGTGGGGTCTTACAAGAGTGGAACAGAGGGACAGAATCACCTCCCTCAACCTGCTGCCCATTCTTTTGATGCAGCCCAGGATACGATTGGCATTCTGGGTTGCGAGCACATATTTTTGGCTCGTATCCAGCTTTTAGTCCACCAGGATCCCCAAGCCCTTCTCTGCAGGGCTGCTCTGAATCCTTTCGTCTCCCAGCCTGTACTGATACCAGGGGTTGCCTTGATCCACGTGCAGGATCTTGCACTTGGCCTTGTTGAACCTCATGAGATTCACATGGACCTGCTTTTTGAGCTTGTCCAGTTCTCTCTGGATGGCATCGCATCCCTCAGGTGTGTCAACTGCACCACTCAAGCTTGGTGTCATCTGGAAACTTGCTGAGGGTGCACTTGATCCCACTGTCTATGTCATTGATGAGGTTATGAAACAATACTTGTCCCAATATGGATCCCTGAGGGATACAACTTGTTACCAGTCTCCATCGGAACATTGAGCCATTGTATGACCTATGCAGAGACAAAAGAACATCTCATTTATTTCATTTCTATTCCTGAAAAAACTTTTTTTTTTTTCCCTCCAACATATTTTGGACATAATTTGTCCACGCAGCAGTACAAAGTCTCAGTCATATGAGTCTAGGCTGGTGACACTTTCTCACAGGTGGCTCTGTGGTTAAGTAGCTCATCCCAAATGGATTCTGTCTGTCTGGTGTTCTATTCTTGTCATACTATGTATAAGCATTACATTTTAGGGATCTTTTTAAATTGTTTGTGTCCCTCAACTCCTAATTGTCCAGGAAGGGTTTCACAACAGCTGAAAGACTGTGATAAGTCCATGCATATTAAGAGTATTCTTTAAATCACATGATATATTCTATTTATCTTTGTATTTCTACCTCTAACAAAAATAAAATCATGATGCTTTAAGTGAACAGCTTATTCAGCTGTTTTTCAGCAGGGTTTGTTGGCATGCTGGATGTGTTTCACATTTGCATTTTGCTAGGCTGGTATTTGTAGATCACCTGAGAGACCCACCTCATACCTAGTTCATGCCTGTCCTTTACTTGAGAGCTGACAACCTGAACAAGCTGTTGTCATTGTTTTCCTTTGTGACACATTGCAGAGCCTTCTTCTTATGAAGCACTTGTTTTGCGTCCCGGGGCTCTCAGCTGTGGAGATTTGATGTATGGCTCACTCTGTCAGGTTTCATCACTCTGGTGATATTTCATCCTCCCGATGGTACTGCTTTAACACCCCAATTCCTGGCCATAAATCTAAGCCAAAAGTTACCTATGTAGATTATATGTAAATATTTGTTAGTAATTATAGAAACAGAAGATGCAATGTGTTTTTCCGTGCTGTATTTAAACATTTATTAAAAAAAAAACAACTAACAAAACAACTCTGAGGTTCTTTTTTTTGGCACCTGGATTACCTTGATAAAAAAGGGGAGTGGAATACTCTGATGTTTACAGTACTAATGCCTGGTGACTAACAGGCTCTCAGAATTCTTGAGTTCTGCAGTATCATTAACAAAATTAATAGTCAAACCAGTAATGATTCCAGGCTTAAAAACAGGTTATACTGATTGTAGAGCTGATTGGGTCTCAGGTAGAGTAGCTGAGTTAAGTAAACTGTTACGGTTAAGTAAACAATAATACATCAGAAGGAAAGATTTCAGAATAAGCTATATACTGATAGATGACAGCGTATCAGAGTCCGTGTGTCAAGAATAGTGAAATGTGAGCAAAGAAAGAACCAGCCTGTAGTCTAATTTATCTAAGTGGCTTTTTCACTGAGAAAGGCTTACATTGTAAGAGAAATACCAGGTATTTGAAGAGGGAAATTAAAGTAGAATAATTATTGCGAAGGAGGAGGAAGCAAAGGGAAGGCAGTTCACTTATGTTTTCCAAAGATATACTGCAAATCTCTTTGATTATATTTGCATTAGTGTGACTGAGCTGTCTCTCTTCTCACTGAAATCACCTCTTTCCAGATGGCGTAAAGCTGGCAAGTTATGGATGTGGCTACTTTCCTATGTTCTAGTGTCACCTAAAGTAAAATATAGGTTGCATTCAGATTGTACTATAGCTCAGATTTCCCTGTGTCCACAGTGTTTTGGGAGCTCAGTGACAACTGGAAGGAATCTCTAATCCTTCCTTTCCTGCCCCAGACAGAAGAATATGAATGATAACATGCACCAGTAAATCTGAAACAAGTCTTAGTACTGCTTGATTTTGAGACAGTTACTACCTTTCCATAGATCTCATTAGAAAGCCATAATGGTTTTATCAATTGCTACTGTAAGTAACAGTTTCTCCTCAGAATGACTGTTTTAAGAAATCTTGCTTTAAAATAATAATCTTAAGGTGATTTATGTAAAACAATAACACCTATAGAACAATTGATTGTTGCTTTTTAAATAAGCACTTTGTACAATGTCATTGTCTTAGATCGTTCTAGTCAGTTGATTTTTTGGAAAATTTTGGTTTTCAGAATATTGAGTTTCACCTTAGATTCCACTATTGTTTCCACTGCATACTTCATTCCTACAATTCTCATGTCATTATCCTGTTAAAATCAAAATATATACATGAAAATATATGTAAGCACTTGTGAACAAAGTATTTACAACTTTTTTAAAAACGGTTTGCAGTAGCTTCTTTAAAGCTTAGTGTTTTCTGAAAGAAATTAAGTAGAGTTTTAAATTGAGAGTAATAAGTGCTATTAAATCTAAAAAAAATAATTACTACTTTTTCCCTTGTTGTTCTTCTATCTCTAGAAGCGGTACAGTTTGCTTTTCTGCATTCCAGAAATTTTGGTAGTTTATTTTCCCTGCTATTAGTGTGCAGTATGCTGTGCAGATTCTGTCGTAGAAAATCTTACCCCCTTTTGGTTATTCAATTTACAAGTAAACGGCTTGATTCATCATTTCTGTTTTCAAACAGAAATGATGTTCATATGAGAACACTCCTTGCTGCACTTTTAGGTAAAGGGAAGGACACATCGTTGGTAGAATCGCTGGTACCAAGTGGGAGCTGCTGGTTATAAGGATCCAGGTAGGTTTATCCTGTGGCCAAGGGTTATGGCCTGAAGGCCAAACTGGATGTGCAGCACAGGCTTGATGGACCTACTCACGTTAACTGCTGTGTGGGTCACTAGCTCCTTGATGTACAGTGGTCTTCTGGTCAGGATGACTACTGCATATTACAGGTTAAAGGGAAAAAAAAAAGGACCTTTTGAACTGTTTATAATATGTATGAGCTTCCCTCAAAATAAATCAGCATTAGTTCCATTAGTAAGTCTTTGCTGTTCATACCTGTATTCCTTCTTTAACCCATATTACAAACTGCCAGCACCACCCTGTCAAAATGTACATATGGCTTTGAGAAGCCACTGCTGTTTCTCTTGCAGCAGAGACACTGTCTTGTAGTTCCACTACTTGGCTCTTGGAGTTACGAACAGGCCCTACAGAAAAAGTCTCGGAAGATGCTGAAGAGCAAATAAAGATTAATTATGAAGCAAATTCATGATGCTTATAAAAAATGCTGTTGTTATTTGTGGGAAGTGTTAGGTAGTGGTGAATGAAATGAGGAAGTTGTTTTTTTCCTAAAGCAGAATCCAATTTCTTTTTTTTTCTTTAATTCTGCACAGAACAAAAGTTATTTTTTTAATTTTTACCCACTCAGTGGAGATACAGACAGATGGACACACAAACGCACATCTCTAAAATTTGATTTATTTTTATTTATTTATTTTTTAACAACTGACCTAACATGCTTTATTTCATGTAAATTCAACTCTCAGCATATTCCATTTTAGGTCAGTACCATACGGGAATTTTAGAGGGGCTTGATGTGCCTGTTCTGCTGTACAAGCTAGATTCTCTGGCCAGAATGTACTTCTCACGATGCGGAAGAAAATTCACAGATCTCCAGGCAGATGTTGTTTTTGTGCCCTGAGGCTTGACCCTGAGAAGGAATGGAAGTTTGAATTCCTGCTTAACTTGGTAAATGTGCTGAGTTTGAGATATATTCAGTGTTTAATAAACTAGTTGGAAACAGTGTTTCAGATGAGATGGAGAAAACAAAATATCATAGTTTGAAATTATGTTTAGTTTTCTCACTAGAAAATTGGCATAACAATGCCAGTATTTGTAAAAAAATCTTTCAAGCAAGAAGCTGAAGTCAGCTCTATTTGCATAAAACTGATGTTATTAAGCAATTTTCTGATTACTTCCTGTCACACACAGTGCATCACAGAAGCAGTATATGTTTGGATGTAAAAGAACTGCATTTTTATGAAAGTGAAGATAAAGACAGAATTAGAGATTGTTGCCAGTTTTTCAAATATTTAGTATGGTAAGCTTGGTAGTGAAGTTTTAAGAACTATTTTTTATTGAGGAGATTCATTTTTTTTTTTAGCAGAATAGTGTATTTATTTAAAGCAACACAAGGAATAATCTATTTTTTTAGTAACAGGGAACAACAGATTCATTTTTTAACTGTTTTCATTCCATTATGCGTAACTGTTTAAATTAGGCAAGAATTTTAATAAATAACTGCAACTTTATATTTATTTCCTTTAGGTTTGTTGTCAGAGTGAATTTCATGAGTACCACAGGACAGTTTCCATGCTTGATTGGCATAATCCCCGTGGAAGGCAGCTCAGTTCTGGGTCACTTCATTCCTATTGGAGATTGTGGGCATGTCAGGCGTTAGGTAAGAGTATGGAGTCATTTATGTTCACACAGAAAAATGTTCTTGTCATTGTACTTACTTCTAAGCGACTGACTTTTGTCCTTACGTAGTCCATTCTTTGGTGGCCTTCAGTTGTGTTGTGTCAGAGCAGAATGACATGCGGTAGCAATAGGAGTCCTTGTGCACTGTTATATTCCTTTCGCTCTACTCTTAACCTCAACCATTCTGTCAGCACAGGTGCTAAAACAATGGAATGCCTAGTGTAGCCACAAGTTTTGCACCAGAGAAATGTCCACTGAAGACTGTCTTTGGGCATAGGCAAAAGAAGCAGATGCCAAGGGTATTAGGCTGCTGGGAGCAGTCGCTGTCTGTTCCATTTGTGCCAGAGCTGCAGCACTCTGTACAGACTCTAGCCCCTTCCTCTTGTTGCTTTGCTGACGTTTAAGGGAGGAAAGTGTTGGAAAGCATAGAATAGTACTTGCTGTGGAGTTGTCAGTGGCTCTTCCCAGCCATTAATTCCATGCTCTCCTCCTTGTTCCTCCTAGTTTATGGATCATGCTGCTACACAAGTAGAACTTGTCTTCTGAGAATTTGCTGTGACTTTCTAGGCACAGCTCATTTCCTCACCCACCCTCCACCCCTTTTGTATGAAAAGCCTTTTCTGGTTTTTGGAACCTCAAACTGTATTGAAGTGTTGTAAGATAGATCTGTTTTTTAAGGAAAAACTGCTTGCAGGGGTAATAGTAGGAAGTGCTTATGTAGGAGTATGATGGGAATTTAAATTTGTTTTGACACACTAGTGATTGACAGTGAATGGTATTTTGAGTGATCTTTTGTACAGCTGAAGTGGAGTTACACTGGTGGTTTTGCAGTAGTGGAGATTTCCAAATATTCTCCGAATATACGTACCACTAAAAGGTGACACCACCGCAAAGAAGTGATAGGACAAGAGGCTATGAGCACAAACTGAAATAATTAAAAAATAAGAAAAATATTTTTTACTGTGAGGGTGGTCAAACTCTGGAACTGGTTGCCCAGAGATCTTATGGAGTCTCTATCCTTCAAAATACTAAAAACCTGACTGGATATGGCCTGAGCAACCTGCTCTTGTTCACCCTCCTTTTAGCAGAGGGTGGACCAAAGACTTCCAGCAGTCCCTTCCAATCCGAACCAGTCTGTTACTCTGTTGTAAGGAAAGCATGCAATAATCCTTTTTTTAAAGTGAATTGATAATTCCCTGGAGTATTGTTCTGGCTTCTCACAATTTGTGGTTCAGAGACTTCTTAATATATTCTGTTGTCACTTTAGTGACCTTTAATTATTACAAATGATATAAGTGTAAATTACACATGCAAAAAAAAAAAATCAAAATAATTGTTAATGAATTGCTCCAGTTGTGTAGTCACTAATAAGAAACATTTTGAGTAACAATGGGACAGATTTTGTTTTCTTTGAAGTCTGTAGTTAAAACTTCCATTGACTTCATGGGGCTAGGGATTTGACCCATTACATTTTATATTTGACATAAAATATGAACTAAAGCAAAGTGAATAGGTTAGTTTTATATTTGAACATGCTATAAACCCCAAACTTGCAATAATAGAAAGTTCACGTTACTTCTGCCTCCAACTGTCAAGCAGCTCTCTCTGGTCTGTTCTTCTCACAGTCTTGTAGCTGCTGTGTACCAGGTCTGTGCATTACTTACTGGCGTGATGATCTGCCTGTTTGGCAGGAAGGAAGAGCTGGGAAGCTTCATTATTCTGTAGAAAGGCTTTTACATAGGTAGAAACAGCCTAGGACTGCACAGTTGAGGAATGGGCCCTTTTATATGACAAGCCACACTTTGTACTTTGCTGTACAAATAAATCTCTTGATTTCTCATGTTTGAGAGTGGAAAATATTATTCTCCTGTTTGATAAATGAAGCTATTTGTCTCCAAAGCAAGCATATAAGTAATAGAATAAAGATATTTTCTCACTAAAGGAATAGTTTCAGGAAAAGAGGATTAAAATTCTTGGAAAATCAGCAAGGCAGCTACAAGTGTCAGGTGATTATAGAGCCTTATGTAAGTGCAGTGCTTGGTGTCTAGCCAAGTATTTCTAAAACTTATAGGGTAACTTCTGTTCACATTTAGATTAGCGTAAATCTGAAAGCATTTAAAAAAAATCAGCAGTGTTTCTTCCTGTGTTAGAGTTTTGGGGTTTTTTTAAAGAAAAAAAGCCTGTATCAAAAGAAATTACTACAGGGAATTCCTAAAGGGGATGATGTGGTTAAAACAGAGGCTTGCAAGAGTTTAATTTTTTTCCTGCCTTTCTTGTAGATCTCCTGTACTGTACAGGGCAAGCTATCTTTGTGGTTCAATTTCTGTCTTAAGAATATTAAATGTATTGTGTTTGTGCATGTCTGATATTCAAACAATATCGTTTGTGTGGGGCGGGGGTGGTTGGTGGGTAGATTATCTGTTTGTTGTATGGCAGTATATTAAAATAATTGTGTTCATTATCATTTTTGTTTTATGGAGAAAATTCTAGTTGTAACTAACTGGGAGAAAATATTTTTAAGTGGTTTTTCTTATTTGAAAATTTAACTCCCATTTGGTCTAGTAGTGCAGGTGGTAATAAACTGCTTCTGAAGTGAATCCATCTTACATAAGTAAATTATTTGTATTATTTGGTAGATTTCTCAATGTATAGTAATCTTTCAAAAGCTGTTTTTTTTCAAGATAGCATCCAGAATGCAAATTGTGTTTGATAGTGTTATTTTTCTTGTGCATCCACTCTTTTTTATCTCATGCTTAGTTTTTGTGCAGTTTATATCACATTACTTTTTCACTTTAGGTTTGAAATATCTTTAAACTTGGTGAGAAACATACCATTGAATAATTCTACTTGACTCATGCAAATCTTCAGATATTTAGAATTGGAAAAGCAAGATCTTATATTGGTAGAACATTGTTTGAAGTGCTGAAGATGACTGGCTAAATCTAGTGAGTACTAATTAGGTAAAATTTGTCAGTCTGTCAGCCAGTCAGTCTTACAGATTTTCCTGACGACATACTGAATACACAAAGCAAGAGAGTAGATACAGTGAGTTCAAGAATTGTCTTCGGAGTGATCCTTCTTTCGAAAGAGATTTGTGAACTGATTTTCAAACAGAAGCATTAAGTGTTTCCAGATGACAACAGAATGAAAGATGTCACAGAGATCTCGGGAAAGGAAGTCAGAATAGGCAAGAATGCATTTGGAAATGTGTTAGCTTTTACTAAAAGTGCAAATTTGGACATCAGAGAAGTTCTGGAATGCCTGCCTGGCTGTATTCTCTGTCCTCACTAGGCTTTTAACACTGTAGTTGCCTCCTAGGCAGCATCAGATGAATCATCATGAAAACCAAACAAGACAACTTTACTTGAGAGAGAGAATACTTGCTGAGACAATCCAACTGCCATCTGTAAATTTTTCTGATGAATGGCATTATCATATCTTTTTGTGCCAAATGAGCAAACTATTTTCACCACGCAAGTACTATCTACTCCAGCACATATTACATGCAAACTACCAAGCGAAAATTTCAGGGTGGTCTTTGCAATGTGTATTCATTCTGCCAGCTGGAATCCTATCCAACGAGTTCTGGTTAGAAAACTAATGCCAAAAGAAGTGTAGGTCTGTGAGGAATGATTGGGTCATCAAACTCCACAGCTTTCTAGGAGCTTATAAAATGCAACTGCGTCCATCACTGCCAAATTAGTAAGTCTGTATTAGCAATCAGTTGACTCAGTTACGGGGAGGTGTACAAGCTGAAAATGTATAATAAAGAAAAGAATGATGGCAAATATGAGGATGGTATGCAAGAGCATTTCAGTGAAGAATTGGCAGAGAATAAATAGAAGAATTAAGATGTTGAGGTATTCTCTAGTGCTTTACAGGAATCTTGCAGTATATCTAACCTGGTTTCAGTAAGGAAAATAACATTATCGGTTTGCAGTCTATTTAAGTAATATGAATACATATTCTGTACTTGTAAGAACTCTTAAATCAATACCTAATCTTTGTGAAATAAATATATTTTTTCATAATAAAATAGTTATCACAGCTAAACTATCCCTCAAAGAAGGTTTTCATATTAGCAAAGTGTTAGAGTTCTGTATTCTCAAAAAGCATTCACTAGGTCAGATGTAGCAACTTTTAAGATCTTAAATTTTGGCTTATTGAGTGGTGTTTCTTTGTGCAGTCTGTTTTCCCATATAATAAAGCCTACTCAGAGATTTCCCAAAGCCTCTGTGCAAATCCACGGTTTCTGGCAGCTCATGTTCATGCCATGATAATGTGGTTTCAGTGGAATAATGTTAGTAATGGACCAATGGCTGCCTGAGTGAAGCTCTGTGGAAAGAGAAAAGTCACAGAAAAACTTCGACTTTTCCTATCAATTAGAGGAAACTAATTTACAGCAACATAATATAAGTACAGTCAGAGTTTGCATTATGAGATGGGTATATAAGGGAACCAATGTGACATGTTTGACAGATGTCCTTCCTGGTCTTGGTGCTCTTTGGTGTTTCTTGTTGTTCTGTCTTACACAGCACTGTCTACTACTAAATGCTTTCAAAACAGGAGATATCAAATGGTGTTAGCACATTTCCTCTTCATAACACTGATAAGTGCAGCATTGAAAAATGCTGCTATTACGGAGCAATGAAAATAAGATTTACCATGAAGAATACCTCCATTATACACCTTTCAGCAGTAGTGCAAGAGGACTTTTTAGAATTGTGTTGGTATGACTTCAGTCTTTGAAGACACAGCTAGGATTTTGATTATACTTGTGACAGTGCATACTGCAAGCTGTTGACAAAAAGTTACACTTCTTTTTATTATTCCTTTAAGATGTGTATTTACCTTGCATTCTGTATATACCTTTCCTCTCTAGATATATATATATGGTAAATAATTTATGAAGCACTGGAGGTGTTTTTGTCCCTACTTTTGGGTGGAACAAACTGCTGTATGTCAGCAACATGACGTGTTAGGACAAGAAGTAAAGCGCAGTGTCTGGTTGATATTGCAGTACAAAGATTTGAGAGGCAAAGAATACACCTTTACTTGAGATTCACCTCTTAACATTGGAAGGGACTTCTCTACTCTCCCAAAAACTCATTAACACTTACAGAAGTTGTTAGGACAAGAATCTTGGTCTTATCTGAAGAGTGCTGCTTTCTGACATACTATTTTAGTAGAAATACCGCTCTCTGACACTGACTGAGTAGAGAATCAGAGATTACTTGATGAAGTACTTATGTCACTTCCTGCTGCACCTTGGATTTACATGCCAGGTCCTTTAGTTGCGTGTGTGATTGACTATTTAACTCTGGGAAAAATAAGTAAGAAAACAAGGAGATTAAAAGATGTAAATTTAAAATGTACAAAAATTCTGAACAACTTGAAATTGAATCAAGTTTTGAATATTTCACCTTTATAACAAGTAAAGCTAACAAAGAATTTTCTCCTTTCTGTGGTTTGTGTCTTGGGGAGGAGAGAGACTTTTTTTTTTTTTTAACATTTTCTGATATTATCTGCCAAACTCTGTTAAATGATATACTGAGTGGTTTCAGGGCTCAGTTATTGTACAGTTCTTCAGTATTAAGGTATCACTCTTTCATCTGGACTGGAATTACCAAGAAAATTGTGATGTTTTCTTGGAAGCAGTAATCATTTTTTTTGTCTCATGACACTTGAATTCCATGATGATTTTTTAAATGTGTTTAATTTTTTTTTAAGATCTTTAATCATTTCTGCATTATTTTATTTCTTTGTCTTTCACAAGAACCTCTAATATTATGAGTAGCAGTACTGTTCTCTGTCATTCTTTGCCGTTTTAGTTACCTCATTGGCTTTCCCTTGCCACAAAAGAACCACATTTTTCTTTCAGATTGTCCAGTTTTTAAAAATAAGTAAGATAAACTGGGATTTATCATTTATTTATAATTTCAAACCTGAACAAATAATTGTATGCTCTAAATTTGTATTTTTTTTTCCCAACTATATCAAGTGGTCTTGTAGAAGATAATACTTGTCCCACAAACCTTACCTTACTTTCCTGTCAAGCAATCTGCATTCACTAAGGCTGTGGTGTGACTAAAGTATGGCTGAAAGGGGAATGTGTCTAAACAAATTAGTGATTCTGTAACAGCTGATTCGGATTCTTTGTTACACCTGGGAGATGAGTGGGAGCTCATATCCAGTAACTCTCTGCTATACAGCCACAGAAGGGAGAAGGGTTTTCTTCTGTGCTCACAGTACCTCTCTCTGCCATGCAAGGCTGTGCTCTACACTGAGTTGGAGTTCAGCTTTTGAGCTTTAAATGTCCCAGGACGTGAGTTGCAAATGGTTTCCTGGAGAAACAGTCCCTTAGCAGAAGTCCAAACATGTAAGAAACTTCTTTCTGTTCTTCAGACTAAGAATTATCAACCTTATTTTTATTTACTTCTTCTAGTTATTTTCCTGCCTGCAATTCTAAACGTCCTCTCTGCAAACATGTATGACTCTGCTAGTTGTTGCTTAGCCAGTTGCCTTCTGACAGCATATTTGATGTCCAAAAAAAGTCAAAGGAAAAAGCATATTTCATTAGTTATTCTCTTTTTGCAAGTCATTTTCTGGAATAATTTTTGGTGAAAATTTTTTCCAAACAAACTTTTTGTAAGTCATAAAAGGCAGCAATAAGAATTCATAGTTTTAGTTTTGTTGTAGCTTCTCCAAAATGTTTACTGCGTTGTTGACTCAGAGTAGCTTTCAGAGTAGGAGAACTGGATCTCAGCCATTATACTTACATAAGAAATTTTTTTTTAAAATAGGCAATTTGTTGATCTTCAGTCCTCTGACTGCCTAGATTATCCACACGATAACCTTTGTAACCTTTGATGAAAGCGTGCTACACAGAAGAAAGTCTACCTGTTAATGAGGCTTAATTTACTTGTGGTGGAAATTAAAAACGTTGCTGACTGCTTTTCAAACCAGAATTGTGTTATAGCACTGAAAAAGCTAATACACAAAAGTAAACCAAAGCAGAACAAATAGATAAATAAGAAATCTTGAAATTCGGATTAATTAGGTTATAATACATGGTAGCTTTGTCAATTCATCAGAAAAGAATGTTATTCTTTTTTAACTTAATGAGCACATGAGTCTGTTTATCACATGCCTCTATGAATAAGTGTCTTTGCAGATGTTTTCTCTTTGTTGAAAATACTTTTTCTCCCCTCAGGGCATGCTACACTATTAAATTAAACTGTGAATTTCCTTCCTTGTTACAGAAGATAGTATGCTGTGGCAGGCATAGCACTGGCATAACTTTTTAAATATAAATTTTAAGAACTATTTACACATTATTTCAGTAGTTCATTGATGCAATGTCTGGTTCATAAAAAATAATCAGCTAATTTCATTGATAGTTATATCTGTTAATAAATACCACAAATTTCACTGACAGTCAAATGATCTGGATCATTTAGGATAATAAAATTATTCTAATTAATTATTAATTATTTGTCCATGTTATCCATACTTCCTATCATAGTGTGATTCAGATTTACAATTATTGTCCACTGTCAAATGGCCTGTTGTCAGTGTTGCCTTGACAAACCCGTCTGTTAATGACTGGACAGTTTCTTCAACAGACAGACTAAACACAATCACAAAAGTATTTCTTGAAGAGGCTTTATAAAACTCTGAAGAGGGGAAAAAAGAATGAAAAATCAGAAGTTACTGTGTAGTTTAGGAAAAAAACAAATTCTAAATTAAAATATACTCTGATATAGTCCCATTTATTTTCTCTTTCAGCCTGGGATAATTCATTATCCCTGTCTTTTACAGTGAAATACTGAGATCACTTGGAAACTTAACAATTAGTAAAGAATAATAGCTTTAATTTGTGTGCTCTGTTTAAACGTGGTACCTGCTGACTTCTCAGCAGTGAAATTTTGCCTTTTTTTTTTTAAAGTTAAAATGTTCAAATCTAGGTCTATTGACTGAGCTCATACCTAGAGAATTAAATACTACAAACCTAGAATGTCTTTGCTTTCCAGTCAAGGTTGGCCTGTACTGATGCTTGCGAAGTTAAGCAATTGTCACATTCTTTAAATACAGTTCTTTTGCCCTGGCATAAGGAACATTCAGCATGGTTTGCATACACTGTAAATTACTTCAGGCTCTTTCTAACGAAAAGTTTCTTGGCATAGTTTCTAAGAGGCACGCTTCCCTCATTAGAAGAACAACGTAGGGAAATTAGGTACAAACCACAAGAAGTGATGAAGAGCTGTAAAATTAACATTGTATTTTGTGATAGTGTCTGTGAAATCCTTCCTCAGGTGCTAGAGTGGACATGATGTAAAAATGCATTGTAAAAGAAGCGGAGGCTGTACAGAACCGCAACAGAAGTCCTGACAGGGCAGCATTCTAGCACTCCGTTATATAGTGGCCAAGGATGTGGATGCCTTTTGCAAAGAAATAACCCACGGTAGTACTATGTCATTGTGTAACATTCGGTTCCAGTGGATGGCCTTAGTTTATCAGTCACCAACATAAGAAAAGAAAGGAATGTTGGGTATGTGTTTAGTTGTGATAAGTTATTGGTGTTCATGCAACACTAACAGCCATCAGACACTCTGAAGGAATGGAATGCAGTGGTTCTGCTGTGAGGTCATGTTTATGTTGGATTAGCCTGTGCTAATGCTGAGTGTGATTTTCACCATTTTAATCATGCCACTACAGTATCTCTGTTAGGTGAGCCACATTACAACCTTACTGCTGTGGGTTGTGACTTGAGCACTTTTCACATGTGGAAATGTGTTGCTTTCTGTATCTATAGTAACTAAGTGCTGACATGTTCACTAAGTGCTGTGCATAGGCTGAGGGCGTATGACTGTTATTATTATCTGCTTTATAATTTATGCCAGAAGGCAGTGTAGTATGTAGTATCTAAATTAGCTTGAAATAAAACAGTTCATGATCTGAAGTGCTTCAGCTGTGTCAGCAAAGATGCTTATGGAGTTTAATTGACCCTGCCAGAAATAAACTTTAGTACATTTAGAGAGATCTTGGTTTTAATAATTTAACTTTCTTGATCTGAGTACAGATAAACTACAGTGGCTGCGTGGGCTATAATGCCTCCAGCTCCTATCACTTCCCTGCATGGTAGACATGCCTTTTAGTTGGTGATACAGTAATGGCCAGGTAAATTTGCATTTTCTTCAAAACATTGCTTTGTAATTAAATGTCTTATCTTCTCACTGGTGTCTAGCTCTGCTGAACTGTTTCTGTTCAACTCATAAACATTCCTTTGCACATTACATATATAGCTTTAAATGTAGCAGAGTGATATATGGTGAAGGATTACTCAATGACAGTGTCTTTTCTTACCCATGTGTGGCAGGCCAGAGGTTTTATGATTGTGAAACTCCATGTTGAACAGAGTTTCTTAATGATAAACCTAAAGAAATTAGTTTGAAACCAAAGCTAAAGGTAAAGATATAATCAGAAAGCAAAATATGACATCATATTTCCAAGTAGAGTATTTTAAAACTTGTTGACTGCCACTGTCTGGCTTGGCCACTGTGCCCCTTCCCTGGCACGCAGGCATGTGGGCTTGAGGGCTGTTGATTTTCTCCTCCTCATGCTTATTTTACTGCTGTTTCCTTTGGGTTGTGGGGGTAAAACATGAATGGACTTGGAAATGAAAACCATGGGGGACTTTTTAATACTGCAATCAATATTACTTTGACATCTTTGCACCTTTTTAAGTGAAAGTAATTATGAAGAAAATGTGTCTGGCACTCCATGTTTCGTGTCACCTTCTCTCTGTCACCGTTTTATGACTTGTATTTTGCCACTATAGCCTATTTCTTAGTAGGTAAAGTTACAGAGCATGGAGCAGCATGTTGCAGAGCACTCAGTGCTTATATTAAGTTCCAGGCTGTCTTTTCTAGCATGTGTTCCTGTGTGTAGAGAACTGTCCTGACCTAAAATATTTTGTCGCCTTAAAAGCAGACAATATAAGAAGACTTCTTGTATATTGAGAACCTGAAGTCAAAGTGGAATTCATGTTACGTCACTTTGTAAATGCTGTGGTTTTAAAACTGTGGTTGTTCTGATATTGGCATTCCGTAGTAAAGTCAAATGAGTGTTTGAGAACAGGGCAGTATGTTCTCTGCCATGCTAAAAGTGAAACAGGAGGCTCCAGATACTGGAAGTTCCTGCCAGGCTATGCAGTTTGTATAAATCATCCAACCTTTATGTTGATACTTTAGTGTAGTGGTCCTTTGTTCTGTTTTGCCCTGGGTAGAGATGGTTAACAAAGATTTGTCCTTGCAAGTGACAGTAAGTAGGCTAAACACAGTCATCCTGATTTATTGTTGTAACATCAAGGCACTGTAAAATCTGCAAACAAAGCAGATGGGAGAGGAATCTACAGCTTTCCTAATCCACTTACATAATCTTCAGCTTTTCAGCTCCATTTTTATGTAGGAAGAGAGCACCTCATCACTTGTATGTACAATTTCTTACTTTTTCCATGCATGTAATTTTAGAATTTTTGACGTGTCAGGATTCCTTCACATCTCTAGATATATTAATTATTAAATCCCTTTTGATTGATTGAAATTAACCTCCTCATAAACATCTGCAAGTAATGATGGTTGTTGTCTACTTTTTTCATTGTTGTTGATAATACAGCAGGTCGTGAATGATCAGACAAGTAATGCAATATTCCGGCAGTAATAATTTGTTTACTTAAATTATAAGTGATAATCTAGGGTATAGGTTTATTATACATTAGCTGCTCTGCTGTAAAGCCCACCTGTACAGCTAAGTCTCACTTTATATCTCCTTACTGTGTGTAAAATTCCTTAAATTCTGTTAAATATGGGATAAGAGTTGCATAACATATAGCAGCTGGCCTTTTAGAAATTCATACTCTAGATTACTCAGAGGTAATGCTTTGTAGTTAAAATAGCAAGCGTTTGTCTGTTTTTCCAGTCTTGCCAAAGCCCACAGTATCAAAGTCATTGTTCTCAAAGGCTTGAAAAATAACTTAGGTACAATTTTAAACCCTGCTGCTTTGCTGACAAGGCATAAGCGTAAAGCAAAGAGACAAGATAACACCAATCAGCAAATTAGCAGCTTCTGGCTCCTCCCAAGTTTCAGCTGTCTTCCTACCAGACCTGTGAAGCAAGCTGTAAGAATCATCTTGCTCTAGGTGCTAGGCAGCAGTTTTCCAGTCAGCTTGCTCCACAATGCCTGCAGAAACTTGGTAGAAACAGCAGATTTTTATCTTGACTGAGGATTTGTAGTCTCTGCCTAAAAAGATTGTGGTGACAGTCTGTTCCCTATTAAAAATGCAGTAGTATAGTATACAACTTACATAATCATCCGCTATGAGGACTGTAATAGAACGTTCCAAAGTGTGTCCTTACCAATATTCTTTCCATGTAGATAGGGATAATAGCCCTGGGGTTTATCTGAATACATCTGAAGAACAAATTCTGCTTTTAGGATATCCTTGGCTCATCAACTTTGCTTATTCATTCACGTTTGTATGTCAAATATGCAGGCTGAAAAGTATTCTGGCAACAGATCCCCTTGTACTGGGGACTGCATTGCCTTGCGAAAAAAACCCTAGTTTTAGTTTTACTGGATATCAAGAAAATCACAGAATCATTTCGTTTGGAAGGGAACTCTTGAGATCATCTAGACCAATCCCTGTGCTCAAGCAGGATCAGCTAGAACCAGTTGCCCAGGACCATGGCCATCAGATTTTTAATATCTCCACAGCCTCTGTGGGCAATCTGTGTCAGTGTTTGACCACCCTCACGGTATAAAAGTGCCATCTTGTGTTCAGATGGACTCTCCTGTGTTTTAACTTCTGCCCATTTCCTCTTGACCTGTTCCTGGGCACTACTGAAAAGTCTGGCTCCCTTGTCCTTGTTACCTCAATCAAGCATTTATAGAATAATTTGGGTTGGAAGGGACCTTTAAAGGTCATCCAGTCTAACCCCCCCTGCAACGAGCATGTCTGATGCTCTGCCACTGAGATATACCCCTGCCCAATCCGTTATACCTATTGATGAGATTGTCCCTGGCAAGCCTTTTCTTTTCCATGCTGAAGAGTCCCAGCTCTCTCAGCCTCTTGTCATGTGAGAGATGCTCCTGTCCCTCAGTAGTCTTTGTACTGGCCTCATTCCATTAAGTCCACTTTTATCATGTGCTGGGGAGCCCAGACCTGGTCACACAGTGCTCCAAAGTGTGATCCCACCAGTGCTGAGTAGAGGGGAAGGATCACTTCCTTTGGTCTGGGGTGATGCTCTTCATAATAAAGCTCAGGATGGTGTTGGACTTCTTTACTGCGAAGGTACATTGCTGGCTCATGATCAGCTTGCTGGCCATCAGGACCCCAAGGACCTTCTCTGCAGAGCTGCTTTCCAGCAGGTTGGGCCCTGGTGTATGTGGTGCCTGAGTTTATTCTTCAAATTTTTCTTCGGGAATTTGCATTTCCCCTTGTTAAACATTACGAGGTTCCTCTTGATCCCGTTCTCCAGCTTGTCAAGGTCTCACTGAATGGTAGCACAATTATGTGGTGTTTCAGCCACTCCTCCCAGTTTTGTATCATCTGTGAACTTGCTAAGGTGCACTCTGTCACATCATCCAGGTCATTAATGAAGCTGTTAAACTGTATTAGTCCCTGTAATGATCCGTGGGTTACACCACCTGTGACTTGCCTCCAATTGGACTTTGTGCTGCTGATCACCACCCTCTAAGCCTGGCCATCCAGTCAGTTTTCAGTCTGTCTCACTGTGTTACTCAGAGTTAACACCTATATGTGGTTTGGGTTTTTTTGTTTTTTTTTTTTTATTAAAGCATAATGGAACCCTGAAAAGTGACACAAAACCAGTGACCTTACAAAGGCTTGGGTAGATTGCATAAAACTTTATCCTTCAAAATTATTTACTTCTATTTTGGCTTTTTGAGATCATGGATAGACCAACAGGAATGCGTGAGGCCAATTCCCTTCAGTTGGATGCTTCCTTATCAGGAGTGGGTCTGGAGGACATACTGGTGTTTTTGTGTGGGCAAGTGAGATGTTGCCTACCAAGCTAATCATGACACAGAGAGAAATTGGAAATCTGTCTGAAGATGCCTCAAAGCAATATATATTCTGATAGCTAATTTTCATTTGCTTGTTAACCAAGGAGGACAAAGTCACTCCTGCTACACAAACACTGTTTTTCCTGCAGTCTTTCCCTTGAATGTCAGTATTCCTTCTCCTTTTAGATGTGGGGAAATCAGACAAGAATCTAGGTGGAAAGGCAACCAGGCAAAATGAAAATATGCAGCTTAACGAATAATCCTGTTTTGTTTTATTGTTCTTATCTACTGAATATGCCCAGAGAAGTTGTGGGATTGGATGTGGCATATGTAAAATCAAAGGTCTAAGAGAAAAATTGAAGAAGATTGGCAAAAGCTTCTTACTCTTGCAATCAAAGGCTAGAAAAAAAGAGTTTTGTTATCAGCACCTCATTATCAACAGTGCTGAACAGCCTGATTACTGCAGCAATTAAAAAATGATTTTTATGAAAATTAGCTGTGCTAGCCGGACAGAACATAAATTTTTATTTCTTACCATGGCCTGTCTGAGAGAATGCTAGTAAGAATTCCTTACACTGACCCTTGTGAGAGCAAAAACATCAAACTTCTGGATTCTGTCTTACTTTTTTCAGTATTTAGGTCCCTCCATGCAGTTTAGAATTTGGTCAAGGAACTGGCTCATGTATTTTCAGAACAGGTTCTGAAAATTCTTTATCCTATTCTGATAATTATATTTGTCCTGCCTTTTTTGCAGTAGTTTGTGACTTAGCTCAGTATTCCATCTGCTGTTGCTCTTTAATTTTTTCCTTTTTGTAAGCATTTTCCTGTAGTAAAAAAATAATATAAGTAATGCGTTTATCATATGTTCTGTGAACAACTCTTTTGTAGTCCATGCCTTGCAGTCACAGAAGTCACAGAAGTGGAGAGTTTATCAGCCATTATAAAGTTCCTTCGAGACAAATAAACAACTGAGGGCTGAAACCTCATCTACGATGAAAATGATTTATCTCATGTTATGAGTCACCCTGGATTTTGAATATGTAAGAGTGACTGGTAGTTTAAGGTCAAGCCCTGTATGAAATTCAGTGCCTACCAGAAAATGACTGAAACATGCAAGTCTGGTTTAACTGCTTTTTCTATTTGTGCTCAGTGCTGCTCTCTTTTGAAGAGTGTTGTTAAGACATATGCTACTAGACACTCTCCAACTAGAAAATACACAGTTTGTAGGGTGAGGAATCAGCTGAAATTGTGCTAGAGGATTTTTTTTATTGTTAAGTTCAGAACTGGCATAATGTACAGGCATTACTTGATATTTTTGAACGGCTAGCTGTCTTTGATTCAACACAATACTGTCCTGAATCTTACAATTTGCTATTGTGACTACTGCCATGCTTGCATATTCCTGATTTAGTTTACCTCTTAAGAAGCTTTGTTTCCTGTGACGAGTTTCTGTTTTCATTCTAGCAGTAGGAGAAAGAAAAGAAAGAATCATTGTTTTGTGATGACAGGACAAAAGGTTGTTGCTTTAATTCTTCCTCTATTTTCTACAGACCTAAGAGTGATTTTGGAAATCTCCTCCTAGTTTAAGATTTGTCTTCACTGATTCTCTCCTTGTAATAGTGCTTAGCATTTTGATTTTTCAACACCCAGATAAAGCACAGTCTATATGGATCTCTTGGGATAGAGTGTTCTCTTCCAACTGTAGAATGTCTAGATTTGTCATTTCAAACTTAATGGATACAGTTGTCAGTTTCATTATCTGCTTTGGCTTGGAAGCATTGGTGCTTTTATTTTCCTGTGGAAAGATTCTGATCTCACAGTTCTACAATCGATTTTGTTCTGGCATCTAGTTCATGTTTTCCCAAGAGACATGGTTAGTTCTTGCTCATCCCCCTCATGGCTGAAGGAAAATGCAATGTACATTTTGAGACTTGTTCCTGAAAAGCATCTTCTGTGGGATGCTTACATAAGCAGACCGTGGTGTACCCTTTTCTTTAACGGCATTTGCTGGACAAAACCATTAGCTGTCACTGTTTGCAATGCTATTGGGATTATTTTGTTCTTCTTTAATTTCTTTTATGCCTTACATGTTACAGTCTCCCTTCTGGATCCCTTTGTGTTTGTACTGTTTTAGGGAGATACTGTTTCTAGACATTGTGCAATGTTTTTCCTCTTATATCTGGTCATTCTCAGGAGATACTGTTTTGTTATATCATGACTTTGGAGAACCATGTTGCTAACTATCTCTAGTGTACTAGATAATTTGGGAATTGCTCTAATAATTGCTTATCTCTCAGCTTATGTGCTGTCTTGTTTCTGTTAATGCTTTTTTCATCTTCCCATAATCACAGCGCAGGATTAGACTGCACAGGGCTGTCCTGAAATTATTTGCTGATTCACCTTTGTTTTGCTGTGGGAGTGAGATTGTGCCTTCTCAAAAATCACACTGTGGTGTGGCATGAAATATACTTTCTTTTTATTTAATAGTTTTATGTAAGCAGCTGTAAGCTTTCTGGAATAGATTATGTCCTCTCATGCACACCCCATTAGATCCACCAGCGTATTCCTTTGTCTCTTGTTGTTGATCTAAACCAGATGTAATCCCTAGGATCTGCTTATCCAGCGTGATCGTCACTCAAGAGGGAGGTTAGCTAACGTGGCCGTTTCTGTTGTTGCCACCTTTGGCCAAAATGTTGTCGCTCTTTAAGGGAGCAGACTGATGGTTACTGCTGATCTCGCCTTAACAACATGCCTATGCTCTCACTGATTGTTGCATACTTGACTCAATACAGTGCTTATTCTTTGAGCTTTCTATGTTTTTAGGCTCATTGTGCTTCTATTACTGTTTAAGTTCTAGAGCTATTGTAGCTAAGTTGAAGCTCTGGCTTGCCTGTTTTTACTCCCATTTTCTTTTGCTACAAAGTCTTGTGGATCTTAGATCCTTATCTGATCTGATCTCTAACACCACATGAAGATTAAAGGCTCCATTTATTGGAGTTAGAGTGAATATAAGAGCATTTTTTCCCTTATTAATGCTCTGTAATGTTCACCCTGGACAGTGCACTCTTCACAATTAATGTATTTAATTTTTCTTTGGAAGCCTGATTGGCAAACAACTTGGATTAAAAACACACACGACAGAAAGGGAGAAAGGCAAACATAGAGCCCAATTACCATTCTGGCTCCCATCCTAGATTATTTATCTCTCTTAAAGCATGAGTACACAACTTATTCAGTAGAACTCTGAAGGAACTAGGACCTTGCAAAGCCAATGAATGTGCAGATGGTGGAAATTGATACCGCACCCATGTTTGGAGGGTGCTTCTTCTCCTGTCTCCTTTGAATCTGTCAGTCTGCCATGGCCACTGATACTGTTTTTTGTCAAGAGATCCCTGCCTTTGACATTGATAGAGTTACAATTTTATCCCATAGATTTAAAAAAAACATGCCTAGCAAGTGCAGTTTGCCTTACTGTTTGATTATTTCTTTGAAATCCTTTCAATTTATATGGAAAAACAGATGCATAATTTTTCCAGCTACTCAACCTTGTCATCAGGGACATGCTCCAGGGATTAGCAGGATTTAGCAGAGGTTAAGGGGGAACGTTTGTGCAAGAGCTACTTGTTAATTTATTAGTGACGTATCACAGGAAGATTCACTTCGAGCATGAGCTAAGTGTGGGCTTGATACATCAACTGATCGCTGACAATAAGCTCCAGTCTAAACTAGATCTCTCAATCTTTCAAGGTTCATCAGTTTCTAGAACAGTATTTGTTACTTTTGAAATGTTTAAGTAAATACTTACTCTGAGTAAGATTTAATGGAGGAAGACCAGTATTCATAGCCTTTTTTGACCTCAGGCAAAGTGTAGTTAAACTACAAAGTTAGCTTTTAGTACCTTGACAGCTTCTTCAGAAATATGCTTTCTCGGGGATAAGGACTTAACATACAATCTGTGTCAGTTATGTCTTGCATATTAACTGCTAACACAGGATGTGATATAATGAAACCCAGAGCATAACTGAATTAAATTTGGCATTGCTGCAGGAAAGAGGCAGTTAATATCCTTGTGTAATGCTTATGCAATAGATTAGATTCTCTGCCTGACTATTCTAGTTGTCTCTGGTGGTATATAAAAAGCTTGTCACCTTGCTAGTAGTCAATTAGCTCATTCACCACGAACGAGTAAACTAGTTCTCTAGCTTATAGCAGGAAAGCACTTCCAATCCTCTAATTGGTTTATGCATATAATCTTTTCCACACACCAACAAGTGCAAAAGTTGACTAGCTAATAGAATCAGAGAATGAAGTGAGAGGAGAAAAATTATAGAGAAAGATCTAAACTCAAGCTATACGGACAAGTTGTGCAGTAATAACACTGCTTGTTATCCCTTCAGTTCTTTTGGTTGCTTGAGGCAACAAGTAGATCTTAATACAGATGAAAAGAGATCACAGTCACCTAATGATTAAAAATATTTGATTTTTTTGAGATATACAGTTGCTGTCAAACTCTTAAACCGGCTTTGTGGTGTATATATATTAACATTGTACATATTTTCTTTCTAATATTTTTAAAGGATGCAAATAGAGTTTTGTTATTACTTGTTATCAGTTTTTAATATGAAGTTGTATATTTTGTAAAACTTAGGTTATAAATCTGGTAAAAGAAGAAAGTCTATTTTCAGAAAGCACATTTGGAGATACCATGACAATGTTCAGTTCGGGGTCACTGAAAAATTATGCTGTGTGGTCTCTTCTATGGCATACATGATGACCTTTTGGGGTTTTTATCTGAAAAATTATAATGATCTCAAGATGGTATTTTTAGTAGACCTAGTGGGCAGGGGCTCTTGGAACAGAATTTCTTCAAGCCTTTAATAATGGTCATTGTCAGGACAAAACCAAAACAGTGCTGGGCCTTTATTAGTTGTCTCATTCCTCACAGGGCAGGAGTTGTGAATATCAGAGGCAGAAGCACTGTGTTTGGCAAGAATTGCCATCTTAAGATTGGAAATACACCTTCCAAGGTTCAGCTTCTTCTCCAGCACTTCTTACTAGTCCTTACGACAACAAAAAATGCAGCAATGCTTTAATCACCACCAGGACTATGATAATGTTCCACTTTAAATTTTGTTCTGCAGCCTCTTGCCTGACTTCTCGTACATTGAGAATCCTACCATGAATAAAACTGGAAATTCTTGCTCTAAAGTATTAACCCTTCAATACTAAGGAAAACTTGGATGTATTGGAAAGCTGTTGGTAACATGTACTTCATGTTCCGTTTTATTTACTTTAAATGGTTCTTAAACCACCATAATCTTTTGAGGTGCTGAAATGTTTGATAGGTGTTTTGCATCTAAATGTACAGCTTCTAGCCTGCTAATTTCATAACTATTACATGTTCAGAAGTCTATTTTACATATAAGCATAGCAAATAGTATAGTTTTTAGTTTAAGAACTTGTTTGAAAGTGAGTATTAACTCAAGGCTTAATTATCCTACCAGAGTTTAAGCAGCTCTTTGCCACATGCAGGAGAGAAAGCAATTTCTCTGTAGACTTTTGATGGTCTTTATTATTTAGTAGTAATTAAAATTTGAAAAATCACACCAAGGTGCATTTGAAAAGCTTTATGTAGGAAATCAGGGGCATGGTTTCACTTGACCTACAATTTTAGCTTCTATTAAACTTAAGAGAATAGCTCAGAAAATAGGTTGAATTATTTAAACAAAATGGCCTGATCAAAGAAAAGACGTAGTTTCCTGTTGTAACATGACCAGGTACACTTGCATTCTGCCAAAATCTTTGCCCTATGCCAGTGAACCTCCTCTGTTCATTGGACAATATATTTTCCACATAAGCAATTTATAACTGCTTCCCAAGACAGGGAGTGTAACTGTGAAAGAACTGCACCTTTTGGATATTCTCAGGCTGGACACCTCGTTCTAACTGTTACTTGATAAAAATGAAATGTCTTATTGTTTGCCTGTTCCTCTGAACCTCTTTGGTCCCTTCTGACCCCAGAAATCTTTATCAAAGTAGCTGGATGTGTTGCTCCTCCCCAAGCACACTGAGTCTCTGAGACAGAAAAGAATGGCATCATGTAGGGTCTCCATCTGGTACTGAGTCAGGCAGAACAAATGAATCTCTCAGAGCTTCCATTATCTCTCAAAATGCAGCAATAGATACTTTATTTTCCACAGAATGAGATGGTGACTGAAAGTGGTGATGACTTTAATAGCACTCCTCTGACTATGCTCTGCTGCTGAGGCTCTTCCCCTGTCCCATGACTCAGGGCGGAGGTATTCCTCAGACGGGAGCAACGAGGACAGTGTGTGTAAGCATGCAGAAGGGGAGCGGGGATGACCTGCAATATGCTAAAGAGTTGAGAAATTTGCAGTCTTAAAAAAACCAAAACAAAACAAAAAAACAACAACAACAAAAAAACCTGAAATGGCTGGCCAAAGTGGTCTCTCTATGTATGTAAAGGATTTGAAGGTTGATTGGAAAAAGCGTTTTGAATTCATAGTGGGCTGCTATTGTAGTTTTTCTTCAGTGTGGTGTTACAGCCTCAGAAGAGCATTCATCTATGGAGTTGGAAACATGTTCCAAGTTACAAAATGGGAAATCACTGGTTTTGTACAAATACCTTACTTTACCAATATTTATTTGTACTTCAAATCTCAGAAAAGTTGCCCATTGGGTTTCACGTCAATCAAGAAGCCACACATCCTATTTTCTTTTTTTTTTTTTTTGCTGTATAAGAGTAACTTGGACGTTTTATGTATCGTCCACCCAACTATAAACTCAGGCTGCATAGCTTTTTTACAGAAAGTTGGCATCCTGCATAACTTTGCAATTAGTTTGTCATACGGTCTCAATTAAAAAAAGTGTCGGAGAGCAGGGAGGGCCAGCTGCTCCAGCATGGAAGGTGAGCTGGAGGGTGAGCGTGGTTACACATGGAAGGTGAGCTGGAGGGTGAGCGTGGTTGCACATGGAAGGTGAGCTGGAGGGTGAGCGTGGTTACACATGGAAGGTGAGCTGGAGGGTGAGCGTGGTTACACATGGAAGGTGAGCTGGAGGGTGAGCGTGGTTACACATGGAAGGTGAGCTGGAGGGTGAGCGTGGTTACACATGGAAGGTGAGCTGGAGGGGTGAGCGTGGTTGCACATGGAAGGTGAGCTGGAGGGTGAGCGTGGTTGCACATGGAAGGTGAGCTGGAGGGTGAGCGTGGTTGCACATGGAAGGTGAGCTGGAGGGTGAGCGTGGTTGCACATGGAAGGTGAGCTGGAGGGTGAGCGTGGTTACAGGGCCAGCAGAGAGCAGTGCCTTGCTAGCCAGGGTGCAGGACTGTGGTGCCTGGGCAAGACGAGCAGGGCAGGTCTGGTCAAGGCACAGCCCAGCAATCACCAGACAAGTCCACAGTGACCAGGCAGGGCCCAGGCCGAGCCAGAAAGTCAGCCTGCATGTCCGGGTCTGGGTGTGAGTCAACAGGGCTGATGGCCAGGCGCAGTCACGGCTGCAGTGCGGCGGGATTCATAGCTCGTGTGGGAGAGAAGTGGTCGTGGCTCAGCTTAAAAGCGGTTTGCGTGGGAAAGTGGAGTCAGCCTTGGTGGAGGCCTCCCCACGACGCTGACTGGAGGCCTCTGTCCGTGGCTGCCAGCAGGAGGGGGACCTCCCTGAACCACACTATCTCTAACCTGGCCCCAAGCCCTGGCAGCCAGACCCCTGGGAGAGGGGTATGCTCTCAGGACCCATACAGAGGGGTATAAATGTGTCTCTAGTAGAACATTTCTGGTGATGGATGTGCTTTTCTGTGCAGTGTCCAAACCTCACCCCTGTTTAGCAGTTTCCAGCACTGAATCCATGCTCAGTTTGTAACTCTGCCAAAGATTCAGGTAGCTTTCTGGATGTGACATAGTATGTCTGTCACTGTGGCAGAATTCTTAGGAGAAAAAGAAACTCTTGCGTAATTAGTAGTTCATTTCTGCTCATAGATATGGAAGAAGCTATTTGATAGACAGATTCAGTTTTCTGCAAGCTGTTGGTCCAAAGCTGTCTGCAGAATCTGAACTTTTATGTATTGGCAACTGAAGAGCTTGCTAGAAATGCTCCTCCATTATGCAGTCATTTATATCTAATAGTACAGAAATGTTAAATAGTCTCCTACAGTGCGAAAGTGAAACATGAGGTTTGCTTTAGGGTAATGCATTGCTTTATCTCATAATACTGGACAAAGTATTGCAAACAGGATTGATCCTAACACACATTTATCTTTCGTAACGCTTGTCACAAGGAAGAGGTCAGATGGGATTTTATGAGCCTGTATTCTGCCAAGCATTGTGAAGACCTCTCAAAACTGACAAACTTTTTTAGGCTGCCAAATCTTTTTGGAAGGTTCCATATCCTCTCATATTGTCATAGTTAATCTCTATCATAGTTTAGCAGATATTCTTTCAAGAATGCATGGTATAGTATTTTAGCAAGAAAAAAAAAGTTAAAATACTTTAAATTATATTTAAATATTTCATTTAAATAATTGTTAGCAAAAAATCAAAATAAGTTTGCAAGTTTATGATGCAGAGACTTCTGTGATGTTCTTATATGGTATAGGAAAGGATAACAAGAGCTTTCTGGTTTTTCATCCTACATTATCATAACACTGTCATTTACAGACATTTGTTTGGGTGGAGGTCAAAATAAAAAGACTGAGCTCTCCTTTGTTTAGTGTCTGTGCCCTGAAGAAAAGAGCTGGCATCCATGAAATTTTGCAGAGACTCCTGAGAACGAAAGCCTTTTATGAAGACAAGACAGAAATACTAACTGTGGGAATAAGAATATTTATTGTTTGTGACAGAGATTTGCTTGAGATTCTTTGTTGAATCCCAGTGAAGAAATTCAAGCAAAGTCCTACATACCACAAATACAAAGCAATAGAAATTTAAAGTGTTAGATCTTAAGAACAAGTGGTCATCTTCTTAAAAAGTACATGTTTTAAAATTGTAATGTTTACTTACTCTTAACCAGTTAAAAATGTTTTATTTGAATTAAGGTTTCCAAGTAGCTATAACTAGCTGCCATCAAACTTGGCAAAGAAACCCATTAAATCTTTGCTTGATACTCAGTCCTTGAAATTGCCCCATGATAAAAGGAGGCTTACCAATTGATTTCCCTCTACTCTTACATTTGCTCCATATCCTCCTGTCCCTCTCTTATGTGCAAATACTACAAAATATGGCTCAAGAACAGTGGAAATGAGCTGTGGCCCAGTCTCCTGGAGGTTTCAAATTTAGTCCCAAATTGCTGTAGGGCTGGCCATCATGAGATTTGTGGCAAGTGAGATAGGAAGGGCCAAGGTGAGGACTTTCTGTGTATCCTTAAATAAATAATTTCTGTATATCCTTCAATAATTATACAGCTGTGTCCTTTTTTCCCCACTTTGTTGGTAATTCTTTCTTCAGAAGATAATGCATCTGCCAGTAGCAGCATATATAGGGATTTGTGGATTAACAATTTAGTAGTCATGTTTTTGTCTTTAGAAGCCATAACTGTAAACATTAGAAATTAGTATTCAGAAATGCTTTTTACCAATAGTCTGCTTTGTTCACAAACAAGGCTGCAGTTTACCCAAACTAGAGTAATTTTTATTCCATTTGATGGAGGTTGAAAGATGTGATCAACTTCCAGCCAAATCCTGTTCAACATGCCTACATTTAAAAGGAACTCATTACTATCAGTCATGAGTTTGTGTTTCTTTTTCCCTTCTCTTTCAGTTTTTAGTGTTTAATTAGTTTACTATCTAGTTAATTAGGTATTTGTAGACCTGTAAGGCCCTGTGCAGGCTTGGTGTACTGCAGCTAAAGGATCAAATCAAGTGGATTACTTTTCTAATGTAAATAGTTGAATTAATTTTCAGTTTAACACATATTTATGGTTTATCTTAGTTAACAGAAAGTCTGTAGAGTTACCAGCAGATTATAACTAAGGCAACAAGTACAGAGAAGATGGAACAATATTTTTCAAAGTGTAATAGGCAAATGAGTTTCAGGGTATTTTTCCACTGCTGATACTCTGTTCAGAAGTCAGAACTATTAACATGTGATATCTGGAACATTTGGCAGTTTCATTACTATGAAATGAATGTAATGGGAAATCGGAAAATGATTAACTGGATGCTAAACGAGTTTGTGATTTGGAGAAATAGTCTACAAATATTTGGTGAAATTGGTGTACTCATGGAGGACACCAACACCAACACTCGTTGTTACGTATGTGGTTGAAAAACAATGAAAACAAATAATTAAATCAGTGCCAGATTAAGCTTTTACAGCATGGAAGTAATTTTATTTTTCATAGCAATTAGCAATGAAATATTCACAAATTCCAAGTTATTTTAATGATAATTATAACAATGTATATACACTTTCCACTGCATACAACGGAAGGGTCTGCCTTCAAAAATAAAATCAGCTTCTCATTGAATTGATGTAATGAGGCTGATGAAACTTTAAGCCCTTTATTTTTTCTCAAAATTAAAAGCTGTGTCAGTGACTGTTGTCATTATTTGTCATGGTTCTGACCTCCTCTTTCAGACATGCTTTTCCTCCCTGAAGGTATGTTCTGTATGACCTGGGTGTGTCTCTCTCCAGACCCTCTGCCACATAGGTGCTCTAGAAGGTCTGGATCCAGCAGAACATGGTTGCAAGAACATGGTTGGCAGTCCAGCGATGCCAGGCTCAAAGGTGATTGATGAATTAGCACAGAGGAGAAAGAACCTGCAGTTCTGTCGGCTGGTAACAAGCACTGGAAATCCTTTGGCCCTTCGTTACAGTTTTGCTCTTGTTCCCAAACAAAATACTTCTTCCGTTCACTTTTCTGTGAAGATTCTTTCTTTTTCCCTGCTTTTTTTTTTTTATCACTGGGAAAACAAAAGTCTCACTCTAGTGCCTGACAGCTCTTCTGTAGCCACTGCCCTTGGTGGTCTGTGTTTCCCAGCTTGTTGTGACTTCTTTCTTGGAATGAGTCATAAGGATCAGGCCAGAGTCCAGGTCAGCGGATTGAATACATCCTCCCACTGGAGGAGAGAAAGCCTTATGTTTAAGTGGGGACTTTCCACTGTCTCATAACTGCTACCTCTGAGCATGCTCTGCTCAATCAACCCTTTACAGCTTAGGGCATGAGCCTGAGCTTACCCAGACTTTAGGGAAAAGTAGGACCACTGAAGGCTTACAATTCAGAGCTGCTGCGATGGTGGAGTGCTCCTTCTCTCCAGGAACTTCTCACAGCCAGCTAGCATTGCCACCAGGTCAGAGAGAGACAACTTTACTGGATGAAGTAGAGGAGGGCTGACCACCTCTACATGTAGGAAGCATTTGATTAATCTGCTGATCAGCATCAAGGGTCAACAATACTTTTATGATGAGTTATCCTCACTCAGCTGAAGGATGTTAGCATCTCAACAGTTTGGTGGAGTAGAGAGGGAGGAGGCAAAGACAGGCCTGCAGAGAGCTTTATAGAAGCAGAAGCTAATTTAACATCCCTACAGAACTAGTAGTTGAGGAAAAAGGTGGGGTGTGCAGGTTTCCCACAGGAAATCCCACAGTCATAAGCAGTAGCTTTTCTTATGCCACAAGTCTTTAGCCTCTTTGCAGCCTCTGATGTTAGGATTCCTGGGAATGAAAGTGTACAATCCCAACATGGCATCCTGAGGATGTGAGCCTACTTTCTTCAAGACATACACAGCAGTCAGGTGCAGGGGTGAGTATTCCATTACTTGTCTCCAAACGCGAAGTGTCCAAAGGATAGCTGAGGCAGGTAGCAATCTCTTTCTTCTCAGGTGTTCCTCCAAGTGATGAGTGTCGTAAGGCCCAGAAACATAGAATCATAGAATGGTTAGAGTTGGAAGGGACCTTCAAAGGTCATCCAGTCCCAACCCCCCTGCAAGGAGCAGGGACATCTCCCACCAGATCAGGTTGCTCAGAGCCTCATCCAACCTGGCCTTGAATGTTTCCAGGGATGGGGCATCCACCACCTCTCTGGGCAACCTGTTCCAGTGCTCTACAACCCGTATTGTGAAGAATTTTTTTTCCTAATATCCAATCTAAATCTACCTCCCTCTATTTTAAAATCATTACCCCACGTCCTATCACAACAGGCCCTACTGAACAGCCTCTCCCCATCTTTCCTGTAGGCCCCCTTGAGGTACTGGAAGACTACTATAAGGTCTCCCCAGAGCCTCCTCTTCTCCAGGCTGAACAGCCCCAACTCTCTCAGCCTGTCCTCATAGGAGAGGTGCTCCAGCCCTCTTATCATCTTCGTGGCCCTCCTCTGGACCTTCTCCAACTGGTCCATGTCCTTTGTATGTTGGGTGCTCCAGACTGGACACAGTACTCCAGGTGGGGTCTCACCAGGGCAGAGTAGAGGGGCAGAATCACCTCCCTCGACCTGCTGGCCACGCTCCTCTTGATGCAGCCCAGGATGCGGTTGGCCTTCTGGGCCGGAAGGGCGCATTGCTGGCTCATGTTGAGCTTCTCGTCCACCAGCACTCCCAAGTCCTTCTCCTCAGGGTTGCTCTCAATCCATTTTCCACCCAGTCTGTATTTGTGCCTGGAATTGCCATGACCCAGGTGCAGGACCTTGCACTTGGCCTGGTTGAACTTCATGAGGTTGGCACGGGCCCACCTCTCCAGCCTGTCCAGGTCCCTCTGGATGGCATCCCTCCCTTCCAGCGTGTCGACGGTACCACACAGCTTGGTGTCATTGGTGAACCTGCTGAGCGTGCACTCTATCTCACTGCCCATGTCACCGACAAAGATGTTGAACAGGGCCGGGCCCAACACGGACCCCTGAGGGACACCACTGGTGACCGGTCTCCACTTGGACATTGAGCCGTTGGCCACCACTCTCTAAGTGCGGCCATCCAGCCAACTCCTTATCCACCGAGTGGTCCATCCATCGAACCCATGCCTTTCTAGTTTAGAGAGAAGGATGTCGTGCGGGACAGTGTCAAATGCCTTGCACAAGTCCAGGTAGATGATGTCCGTTGCTCGTCCCTTGTCCACCGATGCTGTCACCCCATCATAGAAGGCCACCAAATTGGTCAGGCACGGTCTGCCCTTGGTGAAGCCATGTTGGCTGTCACCAACCACCTCCTTGCTCTCCATGTGCCTTAGCATGGTTTCCAGGAGAATCTGCTCCATGACCTTGCCAGGCACAGAGGCTGACCGGCCTGTAGTTGCCCGGGTCTTCCTCGTTCCCCTTTTTAAAAATGGGGGTTATGTTCCCTCTCTTCCAGTCATCGGGGACCTCACCAGACCACCACGATTTCTCAAATATGATGGCCAGTGGCTTGGCAACTTCATCTGCGAGTTCCCTCAGGACCCATGGATGGATCTCATCAGGTCCCATGGACTTGTGCACCTTCAAGTTCCTCAGATGATCCCAAACCTGCTCTTCGAGTACAGTGGGCGGTTCTTCATACTCGCAGTCCCTGCTTGTGCCTTCCACAGCTTGTGTGATGAGACAAGAGCCCTTATCGGTGAAGATTGAAGGCATTGAGTACCTCAGCCTTCTCCATGTCCCGGGTAACCAGGACACCGGTTTCCTTCTGGAGGGGGTGTACATTTTCCTTGGACTTTTTTTTGTCCCCTAACATGCTGGGCTCAGCTTTTCTATCCTTATTTGTGTTGTGTCTCACTGCGTTCATCTAGGTCTGCTCTCAAATTCCTGCCTGGTCTGCTAACTCTGCTCTATCTAGTCAAGTCTATGTTTTTCCTGATAGTCCCACTGTGTTTCACTACAGGAATTTATGACCTTATCCGTGTACACGCTTTAGACTTGTGTATTCTGGAGTACCTGTAGCCTCTTTTGACTGGAAAAGCTTGGTTAAGAATTAGGAGAATAAGTGACTGAGGGAGCTTGGCCTTTGTGCCTTTTTTTTTGCTTTGCTGAACTTTTCAATAGGAATCTTGGATGTTACTTCAGCATACATTCAAATAACTAACTTACCATTCAAGCTTTTTGTATAATTGCTCAATTTTTTAGTCTGTTGCAATGAATTTGTAGTGCATATGTAACAAAATAGCTTTAATCACACATTGAAAATAGATCTGTTTTAGATTCAGCAATTCAGATATTTATAAGAAGGGCCAAGACAGGTTTGCAGCGCAAAAGAGAAGTTCCTGTTAGGGTGATTCAGCTTGATGGTGAATGAAGGATTACAAATGTGTAGAAATACGCACAAATGACACAAGTTTCCTCTCTGTTTCAAAATTAGTCTAAATTAAAAGTGAATATGTGTGTGTATAGATGCTTTCTGGAATTTGAACAAAAAAAATACTTTGTGCTTTTTTTTTAATCTATACTGAAATAAGATACACTGTGTATTTTACTAATAGCATTAAATTTTAAAATAATGGCTACTAAATCTGCTGAACCTCCTGAGAAATCTGTATGTTGCTCCAACTTCCCTGGAGCCAGCACGCTCAGCAAACCTAGCTCTGTTTCTTGTGGAGAAGTCCTGACTTGAATATTTTGTTTGCAGAGTAAATAGCGAGGTGATAGCTTTCACGCACTTAGAAAACATTTTGTGGAGGCGTGTCCTTTTTCTCAGAAGATGTTGCTTTGTCATTGAAAATGAGTGGTACCCTAAGTACTAGTACTTTATGGTTGTGCCTGATCATCTCAGGGTTAGTTTTCTTAGTCAAGGAAAAAAATTATTAAAGCTTTCAGTTCATCGACCTATGCATTCATGCATATTACGCATGGAGCGTCCCATTGGAGCTGCAAAAAGAGGATATCATCGGAGGGAAGGAGGGAGGCTTACAATGAACCTTAATATGTGTTAATCGTGGCGGTCGCCCGAGAACAGGAGCAGCGGTCAGCAGGAGCTGCCGCTCACAATGCACCAGTCAATCTCAGCAGAACGGAGGTCCGGCTGCAAATCCTGTTGATTGATAGGGAGGAGTCTGATAAGCGTTTTCAAGACCTGAGGTGAAGCCAAATGATTGAGATGCAAGTGGTATTTTCTGGACTTGTGCAGGAAATAGGTATAATTTATCTGAAGTGCACTGGGACTGTTTAACATCTACAGTTATGGCTGACAACTGCCACATTAATACAGCTCTAGTAAGTGTTAAGATTGGTATTTTCTGTTTTGGTTTGCTTTGGGTTTTTTTTTGTGGTTTTGTTCCTTTTGCTGTTGCAATGATGGCATTTTTTGGAGTAATGTCTATTAGGGCTAGTGATATTTCATTTGCAAAAAGCTTCTTATTGGAATCTGTCCAATTTTATGCGTAAATATAAAATAACACTTGTCTGTATAAAAAGACCATCAGTTAATATCTGGTTAGACAGCAGCAAGAAGTCCACCCCAGGGCAAAACAATACAGGTGAGACCTGAGAAAGTTTTCAGCTGCTACAGAGACCACCTTCTCCCCTCCAGTTTACCTGGTTGCCTCAATCCCTCTGAACTCCAGAGTTTGAAAGCAGCATGTTCAGAAGGTCAGCATGTTTTGAACCTTTCCAGTGAAAGTATTGCAAAATCAAGGCACATTGGTATCGAGCGTTCTGCCAAGATCTCTCATTATTTGTAGACTGAGTAAGATTTGGCTAGGCTCTGGCCTCATTGCAGCACAGTGTCACTTAGAAACATTTTAGGCCTTAATTGCTCTTTAAAACGTTTTATTAGAATGTCTGTGGTTTAATACAAAGATGTACATCTATTTAACCTTAGCACATATGTAAGCTTTGCTACTCTTTACTGCTTGCTACCTAACCCATTTTAAGGTACTACTTTAAAAAAAGAAAGTTTTCTAAGCTAGAATACAGACTACACAAATATGAAATATTAGATATCATAATTATTAACAGCCAGGTTTTGATTACCAACCTTAAGCTAGCTCCTATTTTATTGCATTCAATGTTTCATCTGTCTCAAATTTCCCACTCTCAGTGTCTGTCTCAAATTTCCCAGTCATATCCTCTACGCCAGACACGGGCTTAGGTTACAAGCGTCCAGGACTCTCTCTTGTTATATGAGTTGTTGTGGGAGGAGACAAGTATGAAGATGAACAGTAGATTCTTCTGGAAACTAGGAAGGATTATTTCCATACAAGTAAAGACTGAGAAATCTAATTACTTGCAGAGTGACTTTATTTTCTGCAAAGCTTTGATCTAATAAGGAGTAAAATGACAATAGAAGCTAACATATATATCTCTGTGAGCGAATCCTTTTTTCTTTAAGGAGCTCAGTGTCAGATTGAGGTTTTTCTTCTTTATCTTCATTTCTGGAAGCCAACTAAAGCAGAGGTAAAGGGTAGTGGACAAATTATTGAATTTTTCATTTAATGGAAATAACATTTTTTTTCTGTTTCTACTGAAATGTTTTTTTGACATTTCAGTGGATCATAGACAGGGAGAGTTTAAAATTTGCTCAGCATACGAGTAGGAGAGTTCAAGATGAAACTAGGGTGGGAGCTGACTTACTGGTCTTCAAAATAAATCGATCAGGTTCTGGGTGTGGTAACCTGGCCCTATCTCAGTACAAAAGATTTTGTCTTTTGTACCCACACCAAGTGCTACTGACATCAGGAGGACTTCTTCATGCAGTTTTACAGCATGTCCTGATCTGACTGGTGCAGAGAGGTGATAGGAAGGGGGACAGCAGGGCTTGGCAGCCTCCCACTCCTCACATTATCACACCTGGGAGCGCATGGCACACCAGGCTGTGCCAGCGGAGAGGGAAAAGACAACCAAGGTGCCCCCCGTATGTTTGGGTATGTTTCTGGGGATGGTGGGTCCTGCAAATCACATGGTGCAGGTAGCTGTGCTGTAGTTGGAAGGCAGAGATTGGTAAGGAGGGTGTTTTGAATAAATATATTTTTAATAAATATAGTCTTTTTTTTGTTTGTTTAAAAAGCAGTGGAAGAAGCCACTCACAAGGAAATAAGAAGAAAAGAGATGTAAACGAGTGAAAGAAGTACAAGCTAATAAATAGTTGCAGGCGTTATTTTCCCGGTGGAAAGATGCAGTACTGCATTTCTCCCACGGTGTGGTGCTGAGGGAAACTGCAAATCGGCAGGGGCCCCGGGGATGGCTGCGGGGTCCTGTCCGGCCCTGCCGAGTGCCGGGGTCTCCAACCGGCGTACGAGAGCAGGGACATCGGCTCCCGCGGACGGAAGAGCAGTTTGGTGCTCACTGCTGCAATATACTGGGAGAGGGAGAGAAGAGGCTTTGCAGCTTCTTTCTTTCTCTTTTTTTTTTTTTTTTTAGCCTTTTCATAAGCTGCATTATCAGACACCAAGGAAATGAATGGATTAACTCTTCAATCATTCTTTCACCTGAGCTTTTCCTTCTTGGTAGTAGATTATTCCACTCCACTACGCATCCTTGGGAAAAGGACACTGGCGGGGCAGTGACATGGGTGTGTTGGTTTTTTTCTTGTTGATCACATACTTCAGTATAAGCAGTAAATCAGTAAATCTAGACTCACAAGAGTGACTTTTAAAAGTTATGGGATACTGGCTCGAGTCTTTCTGACAGTTTTGTCACTTTATGATCTTGTTTTTCTGTTTTTGTTTTCTCTCCTTCCTTTCAATGACTGGTCTTTGTTGTTTGTTTGCTTGTTTGGTTTCTGTTAGTCTAAGACTGTGGCTTTACAAATGATTTTACCAGTGGCTGATCCAAATACCAACCCTGGCTCCTGCCCAACTGTGCATTATCACCTTCGTGCTGGCAATTACCACCCCAACTGTTTATTCTGCTACAATAGCAGTTTACTGGATTGCTCTATCTGCTAATGTTTTGTAATTAAAATACCCACTTTATGATGGGGATTTTACCCCTACCTTATGCTGCTCTTCTGTTTTTAAATTTAGGATAATTTCACTGTTTAAAAGAGTGGTGAAACAAATATTGGTATTGAGCAGAAGGGAGATAATGGTAACTTCAGCAGCAGACTGAAGGGTTAGTTACGGTAGTTGGTAATAGAAGACATTGACGTTTCTGTTTCCTATATATGACCCTATATATTTCCTATATATTTCCCTACATGTGAAAGTATTTTTGACCAATAGCAATAATATGTTCTAGTTTAAGGCCAAATTTTGTCAAAGTGAACCTTTCAGTTCTTTACAGGAATTTGTTCACTGTCAGAAACTGCCCTCCACACAGGACACTCTGGTGACGTCCGCATGTTTTAAGCCTCTTAGACTCGGTATTTGAATCATTTATAGAATCATAGAACAGTTTGGGTTGGAAGGGACCTTTAAAAGTTGTCTCATCTAACCCCCCTGCAAGAAGCAAGGACATCTCCAACCAGATCAGATTGCTCACAGTCCCATCCAACCTGGCCTTGAATGTTTCCAGGGATGGGGCATCCACCACCTCTCTGGGCAACCTGTGCCAGTGTTCTACAACCCGTATTGTGAAGAATTTTTTCCTTACATCTAATCCAAATCTTATGTCCAGTCTGAATCTACCTTGCTCTGTTTTAAGACTGTTACCCCTCGTCCTATCACAACAGGCCCTACTGAAAAGTTTCTCCCCATCTTTCCTGTAGGCCCCCTTTAGGTACTGGAAGGCCCCTATCAGGTCTCCCTGAAGCCTCCTCTTCTCCAGGCTGAACAGCCCCAACTCTCTCAGCCTGTCCTCATAGGAAAGGTACTCCAGCCCTCTCATCATCTTTGTGGCCCTCCTCTGGACCCTCTCTAACAGGTCCATGTCCTTCTTATGTTGGAGGCTCGAGAACTGGATGCAGTACTACAGGCGGGGTCTCATGAGAGTGGAATAGAGGGAGAGGATCACCTCCCTTGATCTGCTGGCCAAACAGGAGACAGCCTTTCTAAGCACACTGCAATGCTGATACAGTAGTCTCAGGAACAATGAGATATCATTAGAACTTTCACTGGTTGAAACTCTGTTAGAGATCACTATAAAATCAGATTTCTCACAATATATACACGTAGTGTCAGCATTAAGTACTTGTCATGAGTGGTGAATAATGAGGTACTTCTCTGTAGTTTTGATCCAAATAACATTGACTATGACTACCCTATGATTATTAGGATAAAGTATGGTTGAACCAAAATTTTAAATTGTGCCTTTTCCAGGTTTCTAAATTGTCACTTTTTATTTTGAATGTACACCTGTGACACTTCCAGGTGAGAGCTGTTGAGCTGTTGATAATTAATTTTTCATGAAACTAAGAGTTTTCTTCGGCTCCAAATTAAGGAGCTATGGAACTATGCAATAGTTCCTAAAACAAACATATGAATAGAAATTATGTGTATTTTCTCTGAACTGCTCACTACAAAAATCACTTATATAATTTATTTTGTGTTGGCTCTCATCTAATAATAAAGAAATTTCTGAGATATGACACGTGATGGATTTTTCCTTCTTTCAGTCCCAGTGTACCTAAAATGGATTTGCTGCTTTCCTAAATAATTTTTTTTTTTTTTAGCTTACAGGTGCTTAAAGGATATTAGTAAACTAATTGTATTATAGAATCATAGAATCATAGAATGGTTAGGGTTGGAAGGGACCTTTAAAAGTTGTCTCATCTAACCCCCCTGCAAGAAGCAGGGACATCTCCAACCAGATCAGATTGCTCACAGTCCCATCCAACCTGGCCTTGAATGTTTCCAGGGATGGGGCATCCACCACCTCTCTGGGCAACCTGTGCCAGTGTTCTACAACCCGTATTGTGAAGAATTTTTTCCTTACATCTAATCCAAATCTTATGTCCAGTCTGAATCTACCTTGCTCTGTTTTAAGACTGTTACCCCTCGTCCTATCACAACAGGCCCTACTGAAAAGTTTCTCCCCAACTTTCCACTAAGCCCCCTTTAGGTACTGGAAGGCCCCTATCAGGTCTCCCTGAAGCCTCCTCTTCTCCAGGCTGAACAGCCCCAACTCTCTCAGCCTGTCCTCATAGGAAAGGTGCTCCAGCCCTCTGATCATCTTTGTGGGCCTCCTCTGGACCCTCTCTAACAGGTCCATGTCCTTCTTATGTTGGAGGCTCGAGTACTGGATGCAGTACTACAGGCGGGATCTCATGAGAGTGGAATAGAGGGAGAGGATCACCTCCCTTGATCTGCTGGCCAAACAGGAGACAGCCTTTCTAAGCACACTGCAATGCTGATACAGTAATCTCAGGAACAATGAGATATCATTAGAACTTTCACTGGTTGAAACTCTGTTAGAGATCACTATAAAATCAGATTTCTCACAATATATACACGTAGTGTCAGCATTAAGTACTTGTCATTCACTTGTGGTGAATAATGAGGTACTTCTCTGTAGTTTTGATCCAAATAACATTGACTATGACTATCCTATGATTATTAGGATAAAGTATGGTTGAACCAAAATTTTAAATTGTGCCTTTTCCAGGTATCTAAATTGTCACTCTTTATTTTGAATGTACACCTGTGACACTTCCAGGTGAGAGCTGTTGATAATTAATTTTTCATGAAACTAGGAGTTTTCTTCGGCTCCAAATTAAGATGACTATGCAATAGTTCCTAAAACAAACACATGAATAGAAATTATGTGTATTTTCTCTGAACTGCTCATTACAAAAATCACTTATATAATTTATTTTGTGTTGGCTCTCATCAAATAATAAAGAAATTTCTGAGATATGACACGTGATGGATTTTTCCTTCTTTCAGTCCCAGTGTACCTAAAATGGATTTGCTGCTTTCCTAAATAATTTTTTTTTTAGCATGAACGAGTTCCATTCCAAATAGAGAAAAACACGGAGAGTAATTTCTATCTAATATTTTCCCAATGCTTTCCTTTCTTCTCAAGGTGCATAAGCTTTGTATTTCATTTAATGAAATCTTAGGGATATTTTTTTTTTTTGATTGGTGGTATACTGGAGTTTTATTGACAGAAATGAGCAAGATGGAAGTTGTCCTGGTATTTTAAAAATAAATACAATAATTTATATTCTAAACAGAAAGAACGTGTGTGAGTTTATATTGGTTGATCAAGATGCCATACAAAAGTGTTGAAGCTAACACATCTTTATGATAAAAGCAGGCCACTGTGGGTTTCTATTTGTTAAAAGCTTTTTTTTAAGAAGAAGAGCTGAAATTAACTTGAAGCTGAAATTTCAGATACATATGATTCCTGAAATTTGAATCTTAAGACAAGCTTCACATTTCTCTGAATTATCAGATATAATGATAATGCCTATACAGCCCAATCTGTTGAAATTAGGGAATAAGCAGTTCCCCCGTTCTGAAATGCATCTGTTTGCTCTTTTACATTCTTCTTGTTATTTCAGTAACACTGACAGGGACTACTGTTTGCAAATTTGTAAGGAGTATTACTTTTTCCTTCCATGTGTGTAACAAATAGAAGTCGCAGTTGTACTGCTGGTGTTTTGTAATCAAACTTCTCTATTTTAGTGGGTGAAAATAAGCTTACCAGAAGACATGGAAAAATAGAATACAGCAAGAGCAGTTATGTGGGATAGTACAGTATTCTTTCCCTTCTCTGCTCTGCCCTTGTCTCTACTCTCCTTTATCCAACTTCATAAATTTTCTCAGAAATAGTAGGAGCAGTACTAGTCCACATAACAATTTATAATTTGTTTGTAGTCCTTCCTACCTAATTTCCAGATTTTGAGTCATGGATAACTGAAATGTTTGGCTCAGTTTACGTTAAATTCTCAGGGCATTACACCAGTATTCTGAACAGGCTCTAGAAACCTCTGTATGTATCCAGATTTTTTTTTTGTGTGTGTGTGTAATTTAGGAGCATGCTTATTGTGGGCTTGGAATATTGCTTCTGGGAATCCAAAAGAGTATTACTCAGAAAATTAAAATTAATTTAGAGGTCAATCCGAGTATGATTACTGGATCCTGTAAAACAGAAGTGCCTTTCTGGTAAAACTTCAGTTGATTTATGAGATGTATCTCATTGATTATCATTCAGACAGTAGACTTTTCAGTTTTATTAGTAGCATTACAATGTAGTCTAAGTACATTGTAAATTACAAGTGTAGTTTATCCACAGTTATTTGTCTAAAATTATTTATGAGCTTTGCCTAAGTCAGAGTTATTACCAGGATACCCCTTTTCCAAGGATTTTCTCGTTTTCTGTTTGTTGATCTAACTTACTTTCTGATTGATTTAGACCATTTTTTTAGCTATGAAAACATGTAGGTCTTTAGGATAGCATGAAAATACTGACTCTTCTCCATCCTATCACTGAAAAATGTATTCCTGCCCAAAATAGCATGCACTTATAGCTGCATCTGCTATTCAGAATAAACTTCAAAATAATTCAACTATCACAATTCAACTATCACAATACTGCATAACAACAGTTGCTTATTTTTATTGCTTTCTACTGTTTTTCTTAAATCTACTTTAAATATTTGATTTGTGCTCTCTGTTGTTCCAGAGCTCAGTAAAGTTGTTGTAACGGGAATGAGTTAATTCCTGATCTGGTTGCCACTACAATATTTGGAAGTGGCTTGACCATTAAAGCAGTTTCAGAATTTTAAGGCTTCTTTGATGGTCACACACAAAAATATTTTGCTTCATGCTTTGCCATTCTTCAGCTTTTTCATATTAGATCCAGAAAGGATCTAACCTGCTATGGGCTTTTTTAATTTATTGTTTGCTTTTTGTTTTTTAAGTAAATGTGTTTTTTAGTAAATTAGATTTTCAGCTCGTTAGGTCGTGTACTGCATCAGAGCTGTACTGTTAGCTGTTACATTAACAAGGGAGGCAAAGTTGCTGTTTTCTAAAAGTAGAAATTCTGTAAATGCTTTGTGAGTTTAATAATAATCTTAAAGTAATTCCATTTGGTCTTTTGGCACTTGATTTGCTTTGGAATTCAGCCAGTATTTCAGAGCCTCAATGACTGTGAGCAATTCAGTGCTGCAGGCCATTTTTAGGATTTAAAAATTACTGTGGGTGGCTCATCTTTGTGTGCCTGTTCAGGGGATATATGACGTCCCAGACATTTTCCTGCAGAATCATAAAAACTAGAAACATCAACAGCAATTTAGCATTGATAAAAATTCCTGTGAATGGTCAGAGCAAAAGAAGGTTTTCTCTGCCAAATTAGAGCCACTACCAGAACATTCCTGGGGTAGTCTGTCTTTCTGCAAATGTATTTCCTATTAAAGATGATACTTGATCAGTAGTTGCCTTAATTTGTTTACCCACTACTTGTGTTGTCCCCAGATTAATTTGGCACTAGGTAGCTCTCCATCTTGAAGGCTATTTGGAAGTACATGTTGGATCACGGCATGGTGAGTTTAAGCCAATCAACTAATCAAATATATCCAATGGAAAATAGTATGTGATAAAGCAAACACATTTGTTTGTTGTAGCTTGTATCTCTTGTAACAGGAACACTGATGCTGTTGGTACATGATTATTTCCTGTTTCAGTTAAAAACAATTTCTGATAATGGTAGGAACAATCCCTCTTTTAGTTGAACACCTTTCTTGATATACCTTACTATTCATTTCTGTTCAGTTCTTTCTAGGATATTTATGCAAAAGCTTATTAATGCTAGCATTGTTAGGAATAAAATTACTATTATATTAATCAGTCCTTTCAGGAATCTGTGCCAAGGGGCACTAAAAGGGGGAGGAATCTTTTGGTTTTCATTTGCCTTCTCCTGGTTAGGCACGGCACTTGGCTGCTCACAGCCAAGTGAATATTCATTCACAGGGAATGAATATGCTGTGGCTGTGAATAATGGCTGTGTTGCACTTAGAATAGGGTCATATCATTTTTCCAGTTCTGGAATTGCAAATATAGCTTCAGTTCAGATGTCTGCACTGTGCTTCTATTTTTGACATGGTTACATAGAACTGAACCAGTTCAGGAGTTAGAAAAAACAGAGCTGCTCCTCTTATTCTCTTTGAAATTATCCATAAAACAAGTTTTTGTATTTGTTCTTTTTTTAATATATAGCTTTAGTGATTATGCTCTGCATGAAGTTATTTTACAGAATATACTGAAAATTGTAATCAACAAAACTATTAATTAAAGATGATGCAGAATTGTTTTTCCACTAATGAAATGTTGAAGATTATCTCTTATAGCTAAAGTGCCTTTAGCTATAGGTTCTAATTCATGAAACACACTATTCTGTGTGGCAAATAAAGTTCCTTTATGTATTATATGCAGATATGCAAAAGCAAGAAAATAAAAAGTTTAGGCAACAAAAAGTATTAGCTGTTACCTTATTTTGAAGCAAAATTCAGGTCTATGCAGGTTGTCTCTGTCAGGAAAACATGAAATCATGTATCTTAAAAGTAAGCCTCCCATTTAGTGACAAAGAATGGAAAATACTCCCCAAATCAAAACACAACTATTTCCTTACTCACAAGAAGATAAATTCATTTTTTAGGATGTAAAGAATTCCAGTCAACACTTAAACAAGAACAAAAAAAATAATTTCTTACAGTAATCCTATGAGACCACAGTTTTACAGTGTCGTTGGTTGGTGGGAAAGCCCTTTCAAAGGTTCTTGCCCTTCTGTACAGTTCCCCAACCTCTCAAGTTGTGTTTTTGAAGCCATGCTGTGTATGTAATAAAGATGCAGACAGGAATGAGCAGCTGGGGGCAGCAGAAACAAGGCAGGAATGTGTTTAGCATGGAATTACAGCTTGAATGCTTTTATAACTGCATTTTGATGTTATCTTTCCTTTATACTTCTAGAGTTTTGTTCTTCTACTACCTTCCTTTCAGTGAAACAATATCCAGAAAAGCCTTCCTTATTTTAGTGATATTTAACATAACCTAGCCGTACTCTTCTATACAAGACCTGCTCCTCTCTATTAACGTCGGGATTACCATTGCCGTTCACAGAAAATGCCCTATTTCCCAATAGGAACTACAGTCTTCCAGCTACTGTTCCAAGTCTTTGATCTGACAGAACAGAGCATGTCTCATTTCCAACTGTACCTGCAAAATCAAACTCTTCGTGTTAGAGGAGGAAGATTCAGGTTTTGAATAGGCAACATGATGACAGATGAGTAAAGGTTAATATCTTTAGAAGAAACCCCATGTCCTCCAAGCCAAGAACAGTGAAGTGTATTGTTAATGATTGTTTCCATCAGACAGGACTATCTACATCCACATAGAAGAATTTTCACTCTGGATCTTGCTGTCTGCATCTGGTGTCCTTCTGGGGACATAAATTTTTAGCTTGTGCTTTTTCTGCTGAAAATATCTGTAGTCATGTAAGGGTTATGTAGTGATGTATTTATAAGATGGTACCAGGGATACGTACTGCATGCAGGGAGCACAATATGCGAGGGCAGTGGAGACATGTTTGAGAGCACCGGTCTACTGAGGATGAGTTTACTGAAATAGTGTTGGGGGACTGTCTAAGGAGGAAAGAGCCAGCCCTTGTGTCATCTTGTCCATACTACATTTAGGTTGAAGTCTTCAGAAGAAATTGCCTCTGGACTGCATCCAGGCTTTGTCTTAGAGGAACTAAATCAGTTTATTCCAAATGAGAGCCTGAGCAGAACTTGGATACATGCAGTATGAGTAATCAAGGGTCCAAGATCTGAAGAGCTGAGAGCTTGTCTAATCTGATGATATAAATTAACGCCATATACACCTCTGATTATCCATTATGCATATATTTTAGCCATGAGAATTATCTCTAGTCTTTTCTTTATCTGTGGGTGCAAGGACTGATTAATAAAGAACATCTGACAAAGTTACAGATAATTTTATGAAGACGAGGATATTCAAAGAAAAATATGTCTAGGGAACATTCAGAAGGATCAAAAGCTTGTTTTATTCATGGTACTGTTAGGCACTGAAAGTAAAACAATAAATTTTACATCAAAGTACCACACTGTCTCATTGCAACATGAATAAAAACCAATCTGATATACAGCAAGGTTACTGAACTGCTGGCCTGTGAACTGTCTGGCCTGAAGGATGGATTTGTCCCAGGTTGGTATAATTTTGATACCGTTACACTGAGCATCTAGTTCTGCAAACTACTGCTGAGCCTATCCATCTCCAGGAAATGATAAATTTGATTTTTAGGAGACCCAAAACCCATACCAAACCGCAGTTCTTAAAATGCTAGGCAACCCTGATCTAGAAAATAAGCTATTTCATTGTAAACAATGTAGCAACTGCTTTTGCTTTTAAATGAAAATAATATAAAAATAATATAAAAACAGAACACTGGACTACTTGATATGTCATGATGTAATATGATAGCTTGATGTAGTATAAATAATATTGTGCATTGACAACATCCAATAACATATATAGTATGTACCTGTAATAGAATAAGATAAAAATAATAAATATACACATGAAAAAATGAATTTCAACACCGCAGTTGTATTGTATTTAATAGAAAATATTGCAAGTACTCTCATTTGTTCTGAATTGGAAGGAGGTCAGATTTTGAAATGCTGTTGTTTCCTGTGAAGTGGAAATTTGAAGCGCTGATCAGCTCTATTTTTAGGGGAACTTTGTAACTGATTAGATCTCGGACTAATTAGTAGATCTTGTTTTCAAAAATCCAGAAAAGGAAGCTGTCACTTTGATTTCCTGAAATTAGTTTCTGTATATATGATGCAGTTTGTACATCTTTGTAGTCAATGTACTCTTAAGTCAATCATCTGTATGCACATGTACATTTGTCTTTGTTCATTACCTTTTTCCCCCAATCATCAATAATAGATCTACCAAACATTGCTTTCTTCATTACTTTTCCACAGGAGAAGCCATGCTAAAACTTAAGTTCTTAGAAAAATCACAATCCTGAACTATTAGGCTGTAGTTACTTTGGATGTCTGTGTAATGTACAAGAGTATACACGATTAACTGAAAATTAGTCAGCTAAAACCTTCTGTTCTGAGTGATTTACCTGATTAGTCTGCACATGATTTTCAAGGCTTGACCTTTCCGCTTCAGTTTAGATAATTGCATTGACAAAGATTGTTAAAGCTGCTACTGTACAGTTTCTTTAATATAGACGATGTCAGAACTAGTTAAGAGATTTGTGTTTACATGCTTTCAAATTCTGATTAAATTAAATGTAAATCTCAAAACTTCCAACTAGTATTGCAACTTACAGTTTATCTTTGCCTCTAGCGTGAGAAGATAACAGCACCTCAGTCTAGTAAAGTACGGGCATGTCTTATGGGCATTTTTGCATTAGTTCATCAGTTCATCTTTTTATTGCTATTACACTGAAAGAATAACAGCAGTCCCCAAGGAGACTCTGAGTGAATTATAGCCAGTGGAATTAGAACTTGGAAATACTTACACAATATTTTATAAAAAAATGCCAGTGTGCTGGGGATTCATTGACTGTCATAGGTTGCCAATTGAAGAATCACACCTTTCCCTCTCCTCCAAGGCACATAGGCCACCACTATGACTTCAGCTGACAAACCAGTGATACATTCAGGCTCTGAAATAATCTTTGGTAATGTGTTTTATTCAACAAAGACAGCCTAGTGAAAATTCTGCTAGTTTCTAGATCTCAAGATCCATACGATATCTTTGTCCTTTGAAATCTTCTAGAGGAACATAAAGAACGTGTCAGTTAGTTAACAATTTGGAAGTGCATCAAGTACATCCATCTTTCATACAGAGTAAACTCTTGCCAGGAAAATTTAATGAAGTAATTTGCTGAAGCAGAAGAATGTTGATAATGTTGGATACACTCGGCATATCTAGCCAGCATACAATAGTGGCAGCTAGATAAACAGACCTAAAATATTTAAGTGATTCATATGTGCCTACATTTTAAAAAAAAAAAAAAAAAAAGTAGGATGTCATCACCTGGTGATTAAAAAGAAACTGATCCCCATGATATCTTACAAGGCATCTCAGAAGATTTTCTGTTTGCATTCCCATCATTCCAGATTTTCATCTGCAATGGCAAAACTGTATTAAAGAAAATTCCCGTCAAATAGAATTCTATGGCAAATGCTTTATCATCAGATAATATTCATTCACAAGAACGATAGGCTTTTTCTGAAAGAGAATGGTTCTGCTGAGTTGTTTTCTCAGCTTGTTTAATTTTCAGTTTCTTTACAATATTGCTGTTTTGAAAAGTGTTTTCTGTTTTAAGTGTAATGAAAAAATGTCAAGATTCATTGAAAATTTTGATTGAACTAATCCAATTGCCTATTTAGAAGACCAGGAAAAAGAGGAAAGAGGGAGGTATTCCTAATTTGATTTTTTTTTCTTTTCTTTTAGATTTTTCATCCCATTGTAGTTTGAGACTTCATTCTGGCATCAAAAATACCTTCAGGGCTGGCTTGAGGTTTCCAAATGATCTGACAGATCTAGCTATGTAGCTTGCTGGCCACTGAAACTCTCAATCAAACTATTGCTGTTTTTCTGTTGTGCCCATTATTCTTGCATCTCCATAGTGGTGATCTGATTGAGGAATGATGTATGTGAATGTTTTGCATGAAACCTCATTGTGCTGGTCCAGTAGAATCATGGCAGCTAAGACATGTAAGGGCCATGAATAATGAAGAGGCGTAAGTTTATATCTACTGAATTTTCACAACTGATGTAAGGGCCAGATCTTCAGATAGTATTAATGAAGAGCTATGTTAACTTGCCTGAGACTATATTGGCACTGTATGAAGATCACAGAGGATAATCATATTTTAAAATTCCATCACTGTTGTGAGAAATAACTGTTAATCAGCCTTTTCAGATCTAGAATTGGTTTAGTAAGGCAGCTGCATCAAAATTGAGATCAGGATTTCAAATAATATTGGAATAGGTCAGTATACTTCCATGAGTAGAATGGGAAATTAGGATTAAGAAATTATATAGCTATGTATGTGTTGTGATTACAAAATAAGAATGTGCAAAAGTAGAATAACATGAGAGTTTTCAAGTATTTTTTTTTCTACCATATGTCTATGGTAGAAACCTATGCCAAAAAAAGCACAAAGAGTGATTTTATATTTTCCCTTTTGTGTAAGGATGCATAAAGGCCAGACTATAAGTCAAGTGTTGTAAATTAGACGTAGCTGATGTAATAAATGGCAAATGAATGTGCTGTATCCAGAATTTACTAACATGTAGTAATCATAATCAGTATTAACAATTTGTTTTAAAAAGCTATGGCAATCAAACTATTTTCTTACCAACTTAACCTGTGGTCTTTCAGGTAATTTGATGCATTTTTGTGGCCCCCTTTTTTCTTATTGTGGGTAGTTCTCTATCAAATGAGTTTTGGTATTATTACTGGAAGTTCTAATCCATTCAAGTAAATTTAATTTTATTGTGTAATTTATCTATATAATCATGAGATGCTTCAGGTTGTAATCCTTTACATGTAGGGACAGTAAGCCCTTTTCTAAGACAGGAAGATGAGAAAGATACCCAATCAAGCAAAATGAAGAAAAACGGCCTTAGAGAAAACTCCCTGAAAGAAGCAGCTAAGCTTCTGCTTTGTTAGGCTTTCTTCTCTTCTGATTTGTTGGACTGTATCTACAGTAGACTTATATGTATATGCATAATTAAATTGTCTCAGACTAATGATCATAAAAACCTTATTTTAGCATTTTACAGCTGTAATCTTCACCTATTTTAGGTTGAATGAAATGCCTAACAATTTGGCAAGTAGTTTAAGTGATAACTCAGTAAGATCTGGACTATTAAAATATTTTCTTTCCAATGATTAAATAACCTTGATAAATTTAAGTAACCTTTAAACAGTTTGTCAAGCTGGCAACTTTAATTGCTCAGCGAGTAGTTAGACTGATATGGAAGCATGCTGTGCAAGTTTTCAGAAAAGGCTGATTTCATTGACATAATTTCTCACTCCTTCAATTGCTGGGATATGGTGAGCACAGCGAGGTGAGTACTTGTTTGAGCAGCTGCTGCCAATAATGTGCTTGTCTGAGCACTGTGCTAGCTGCTGGAAGTTCTGTAATCATATTACCACAGTTTGTACTTTTCTTTGGAGATGAGGAAGCTGTAAAGCCTTAAACCTTGGATCAACTAGTATTTCATTTGCTGTTGCAAACAGATTAACAGGTTAAATTTATTGTAAGAGTTGTTCAGAAGGCAAAACCATGGTGTCATATTTTCACCACATCCTTTCAGGTTTGAAATAAGCTCAGAAATGGGCCTCAGTTGTGTAGGCATTGTCTATACAAGAGAAATTCAGAGTTGCCTGTTCACATCACTCAACCTATGAGTTTAAATCTGGCTATTGCCTAATTCACTGTTCTGGAACTATAACACATTTTCTGATTCAGACTTTGTCATAGTTTAGCCTCAGTCAGAACCAGACCACACAGTCTCTCTCTCACTCCCCCCAACCCTCCGAGACAATAGGGAGAGATAATATAAGAAAAAGGCTCAAGGTTTGAGATAAGAACAGGGAGACATCCTTAATGTTGCCATTACGGCCAAAACAGACTCACCTTGGGGAAAAACTATTCATTTATTACTAAAAACAGCAGGAGAATGAGACAGAGAACAAGATAACCTCCTCCCCACCCCTCCCTCTTCCCGGGCTTAACATTATCTCTACCACCTTCCCCCTCCTGAGCAGGGGCGAAGAGGGAATGGGGGTTACGTTTAGTTCATCACAAGTTGTTTCACACCGCTGCTTTGTCGTTGGGGGATGAACTTCTCACATTCCTCCCCTGCTCCATCGTGGGGTCCCACCCATGGGCTACCCTTCGTGAAACTGCTCCGGCGTGGGTCATCTCTTCCCCGGGGTGCAGTCCCTCCAGAACAGCTGCCCCAGCGGGCCCTCCATGGGCCACAGCCTCCTTCAGGCTTCCACCTGCTCTGGCGTGGGGTCCTCCCTGGGCTGCAGGTGGATCTCTGCCCCTCCGTGGACCTCCATGGGCTGCAGGGGGACAACCTGCTCCACCATGGTCATCACCACAGGCTGCAGGGGAATCTTGGCCAGGAGCCGCATTACTCCTTCCCCTCCTTCTTCACTGACCTTGGCTTCTGCAGCCGTTCCTCTCCCAAGAAAAATTCTTCACAAGAGGCTGGCAGATGCCTCTCGGGATCTTTTTACATCTCATTCACATCTCATCTCCTCTTCACTTCTTGCAGCCGGGCTGGTCCGAGTCAAGAGGCCAGAGTGTGAGGTCTGCAAGGCCCACAAGGCTCGCACCTCCCCCTCTCTGCCCCCGCTCAGCTTCTTCACATCTTCTCTCCTTTTTTTCTGTTTTTCCCCTTCTTAAATACGTTAGCGCAGAGGCGTTATCATCACAGAACATTCTGCTACCAATTGGCTCGGCCTTGGCCAGCAGCAGGTCCGCCCTAGGCCGGGCCGAGTCCACTGAACAAAGGGGAGTGACTTCTAGCAGCTTCTTACAGAAGCTATCACCATAGCCGCCCCCTGCTCCCCCCTAAATAAAACCAGAACAGACCTTTTGCCTAACATGCCTCTTTGGGAGACAAACTGTAACCAACTCCATATGCAAAGTCATCTGGAGCAGGATTTGAGTCCTTTTCAGCCTCAGGAGCCCCCATCTCATTCATGTTCTTTCAGAGTTCTTGTTCAATCCTCAGAAACACAGTGTGGTAGTAAATAAAATGCCTTCTCAGCATCAGTTGCATTCCTCTCTAAGGACTGTAAAATCTGGAAAGAAAAAGACTTTCCAGTCTGATAATTGTCCTTTTGGATACGTCTGCAGATTTTTCGTAGGCAGGATCATTTCCTAATGGCAATTACATGAAGCTTAATTGGCTTGTTCAATGGAAAAACCACACCAGAGACACATATTCTCCCTCTTATGAAAGTAGTGATAGTTTATGTGACAGCAAACAGTTAGTCCAGGTACAATGTTATGCTAAAATACCTTATACTGGGTACAAGCTAGCTGGGTGTCTCTGCTCCAACCTGCTGTGCACACCTATCCTGGAATAAATATGGGAAAGCAAAGGCCTGCGAGGCTGATTGCAAACTGTGATACCTTTAGAGTAAGAAAGTTTCATATTTCTTTCTTACAAAGTCCTGTTGTTTCATAGGCTTGGAAGAGGAGAGGAAATGGCTGAACTGCTTGCATTTGATAAAAAATATTTTGTATTTGTGCCAGTAGACTCTAACTGAAACAAGAGCTATAGTCATAGGTGCCGTAACAGCTCACCTCTGCCTCCAAATGCTCTTAACATCCAGATAAGAAAATCTAACACAGTTAGAAAGAAGCAGATTTAGAGAGGTGAAATTACTTTCCTTAATTTTTAGATCCAGATTTTACTGTTGAACGAAACTGTTCTTTCAGGACAGTAGCTGTATCTGTTCTCTTTATTTTTTCCAGCCATGTGTTCCTTGGGTAATTAAGACTAAGTGAAGTTTGAGGATGAAGTTTTTAGTTATCTTTGGGAAAGGTATTGTTATAGAGGCCTGATTAGGCAAAACAGAAAATATTTTGAGCACCATGACCTAGTTGAAAATATCCCTGCTACTTGCAGGGAGGTTGGACTAGATGACCTTTAAAGGTCCCTTCCAACCCAAACTATTCTATGATTCTATGATTTTCTACTTTGGAAATGCCAATTAGCTTTTTCAGTGGCTCAGTGTAGGAGTTTGACATGATTTCTCTATTTTGAAACTAAGATTTGCTGAGAGATTAGAACCAACATGGATTACAAAACCCCAGATATCATGTTCTAGAAATTATTGTCTTCCCTTTACAAGTTTGAGTTAACAGAGCGTATCAGAAATTGTGTTATACAAATGTTTCGTTAAAGAAAATAGAATTGCAAATACAACCTTATTTTTTTCTCGCTTGGAAAACTTGCTCATTTTTCAGTTTAGTTTTGATTTAAATATTTTTGTTCACAAGCATGTCAGATGAAATTAAACTAGTCACCAGGGCTATGTATTTCACTTAATGTCATGTCCATTATATTTCTAGTTAAACCCACCTAGCATTTTTTACCATTCATCCGCAAAACCTGCTACATTCATAATTTATTTTTGCCAAAGTGTAGCCAGTGAAATGAAGTTTTACAGCGTGAAATGCTTCTCCGCTGATGTGAAAACATGAAATGAACTCAGAATTTCTGGCATAGATTGAGTTTAAATATAACTCAGCATGATTGAAAATCTACTCAGTGTCCTAGATTTGCACTTTAGGTTTCAATTTATACTGGGCGTGAGTAAGTGTTGTTAGCTGCATGAATAATGCATAGTTTTCTTCATTTCAGCTTCTTCCCTTCACATGTTTATTCATTTATGCTGTTTAAATGAACAGAAATGCTCATATCAGTATTCACCGGTGTTCTGACAAGCTGCAGGATAGATCAGTTTCCTCAGGCTTAAAAAACAGAACTATTCACCCAGAGATCATCTTTTCAAATTATCATTGTATTTAGTTGTCATCTGCATTCAATGGCAGAAGCCCCCTTTCATACTTTTATAGCATTGTCTTGAATAAAATTCTTGTGAATTTATATATTTGTAATATATTTCTGGTATCAGGAATACTAATTGAGAAAAGAGAAGTACCAGGGTTTGAGACCTGAGGGTGTGTTTTTCCCTTAAACACAGAATACCACAGTCAATCCACACTTTTTCAGAGCTCAGGTAGTCCATAAACAAGGGATTGAATCAACAGAAGGAGGAAATATGGCTGAATTTGTAATATTTAATTGTTAGACAAGCTGTACAGGTCTGTTCATGTTAGTTCACAAAAATGAATTTGGGCAGAAAGCAGCTCTGTAAGTAAGCAGGAGGAGACTAATTTTACCAGTTCATTGGCAATTTATGTTTTGTCATCCTATAGTTGAAATGTCACAAATTCAATTTTTATATAATATTATTCATTCAAACTTGTACAGGATACATAGTTTATTACTGTCTTTATGCAGATGATGAGTATATTTCTTTTATTTATTCTTTTGTTTTATTTGTTAAGGTAACACACTTTTATTGTGCTCAAAGGATAAATTTCATTTGAAAAAAGAACTTTTAAAAAATATTAGTGATGGGTATATGTCACACAGCCATCCATTGGGAGCTGTTACTGTCTGTCAGCTTAATAAGGCTTTCTCAGAAATGAACAGATTTTCTACCAGTGCAGAATATAGATTTTTCCATGAGCTCCATACAAATAGAAGTACCAGGAATTTTCAGAGAAAAATGTATTTACCGTGCAAAATGGAATAGCACAATGGTCATTAAGGCTCAATTCAGTGAAACAACCTTAAAGAATTATAAAGCCAGGAGCTAGAATCTCTTAAAAATGTTTCCGTTTTTAATTTCTTAGCTCTCTTGTGTCAGTCAACTTAGACTTTAGAAGACATTTCTGATACTTTTTGTAGTTCTTCTCTGAGATGATAAAAAAGGGGCCAGGTAGACTAGTGTGACAGAATTCTGCACGAATTGGATCCCTGCACTTTGGAAAGCACTCATCTGAACTCAGTGCCTTGCCATAGCTGGAGTATAGATATGGAAGACCCATCAGGTGACAATAACTTCTAGTTGTTCTTAGCCAGGGTTGGATCCAAACCAAAAGTTTTTTTTAGAAAAATCTCCTTCACTAAGCTGCCTACATAAACTGCACTATTTGTTAGTCTCATTAGCAGTCTCAGGCGTCGGAAGTATTCCTTTGCTCCTTCCTCCACACACGTGCTGCCTTTTTGTCAGCATTGGCACACACTGCATGGAGTGTGGGGGAAAAGCAGCTGTCCGAGATAACTGACAGTATAATAAATGGGAATTAACAGACACTATAATAGGGATGCTGGACAAGCAAATCCATGAAAATAAAGGAAGACAAGCCTTCATGAAATAGTAACAATAAGAAAATACAACTTCTTTTTGGAAAAATGGTTTTCATGACAATTTGCTGTGATGGAAACTTACTGGAATTGAATTTATTTCTAGTAAATGAGGTGTGCAACTACCGTGTTCTGTAGGGATATAGCCTTGTCAGTGCTTTTAAGGCCCAGTTCCTCAACTCTCCAAATTTATTAGTCACATGAACATCTTTAGTTTTTCCATAAAGGCACCCACCTGATATTCCTTCAGGTGCTTCTAGTCCTTGATGTGCCTTGCAGGGCCCATATGTGTGTGGTACTGATGGTCTGCATTCATAAAGGCCTCCACCTAGAACACCAAGTCTTCTAGCACCTATCTCAGCGGTCCACACAGCATAGCTGAAAACGTCATTATATGCACCAGTGCCCATATTCTGTCACCCACAGGGAAGAACAGGAACATGGCAGCAGTGATGTCCAGCGAAGAAAAAGACGGTGACTAGGTGCTATACGTACGGTGATTTTTAACAGCTTATGTAGACTGTAATGTGTAAGTATGAGAACTCAAGCATAGCAGTAGCAGATGCAATTATGTCTTAGCAATATTTAACTATGCGATAATTAAGGGAGAGCAAATGAGATACCTGTGAGATGAGTATGGTAGTGACATTGCGTAACTATAACAATTTATGAAACAACTATGAAAATGGCAGTGGATAGCTGTAACAATTGTTAGCAGCTTTAGTCTTTGAGCCATAAGCAGCACGGCGTTACGATTATGGAAGAAAATCCCTGAGTTGTTGCAAACCACTAAGGTCCTTGATACCCATCTCTTGGCCCTCAGAGCCTGCACTCCGGGCACAAGAGTCACCAGGATGTCCCATCTGGTATGTTGAGAGGGCCTAAGTGCCTGTTCGTCACTGTCACCACTGAATCTCAGATGCTGGGATCTTCAACACTGGTCCTCTTCCACAGATCCTATGTTGTAGTGTTTAAGTTGTCTTTCTATATCCTCAAGGTGCTGTGACCTATGACCTTCTAGACTTCTCAGTATGTGCTTCTGTACATCCTCAGAGAGATTATTCATTACTTCCGTTGAGTCAGTTCAATCTAAAGACAACTGGTTACTGTGTTGTCTGGTCACCATGTCCTCACCCTGCAGCTGTTTGCCTGCAGTGCTGATTCCATGAAACCATCCCACTGCCCTCATTCCACAGCTGTCTTAAGTGCATCATTATTGCAATATTTTCCTGTATTTTATTAATGGCCTACAATCAGCAATTTGTTAAATTTATTTGTTTTATTTCATCATTTCCTCTGTGGTTTTGTAAATATACTAAGGTCTCACACTTGTGACCAGCCATTTGGTTAGTCATTGCCTTGCCACAATGCCAAGTATGTTTGTGCAGGGTTAGTAAAGTTACATCAAAGACCATCTTGACTTACCAGTTCCCTGCACTTTGCTGTGATGATTCGCAGCATTATACTGATGCTTGTCTTGGCTCAGGGAGGCCCGACTCAGCTTGGTTATTCTCAGTTTCCTGAAAAGTACCCTCTTGTTGTTTTCAAGTTTTTCTTCTTATGTTCTGCAGAAATTCTGAGTAGGCAACAAGCTTGGGTTCACCATGGTGCAGAGCTCTTGCCAGAAACCCAGTAGCCTGGAACGTGCCACTTGTGGCATAAACGGATATTTATGGAGTTGGCCCTGGCTTGCAGCCAAGCACCCACACAGCCCTTCACTTGCACTCCAGCCCCCAAGTGGGATGGGGGGAGAAAATAGAAAGAATAGGAGTGAGAAGACTTGTGGGTAGAAGTAAAGACAGGGAAATCACTTATCAAGTACTATCAAGACTTAACATGGGGAATTTGATTTAATTTATTGACAATTAACATAAATATTTAATTCCTGATTCAGGTATTAGGAAAATAAAACCCCAAACTTTTAAACCCCTTCTCCTTTCCCAGGCTCAACTTCACTTCAGACCACTCCCCACTTTTAATCTCCACTTCACTCCTGCACTCCAGACACCTGTCTTCACCCCTTGTTATTGCCACAGGTTACACTCCCTTCAATGAGGTGGCAGGTGGTGCAGGGGGTTGGGGTCAGGATGCAGTGGTTTTTTCTCCCTCATTTCCTGTGGTCCAGCATGGGTCCCTCACGAGCTAGAGTCCCTTTAGGGTGTACCTGCTTTGCTGTGGTTCCTCCATGGGCTGCAGTCCCTTCAGGGAGTAGCTGCTCTGCTGTGGAGCACCTCCTTCTCCTCTGGCCTTGTTATTCCCTCATTCCCTCTGCTGTTTTTTACTCTTTTGTTTTCTCTTTCTTTCTGGTGTTTTCTGATCTTTCTTAAATATTTTTTCACAGAGGTGCCACAAACTCCTCTGAGTGGCTTAGCTGTTGTGGAGCCAGCTGTGTCTGGCACAGGGCAGTCACTGACCTTTCGCCACAGAGACCATTCCAATAACCCCCATCCTGCTGTAGGGAGGCCTACAGCTGTGTCAAAGACAACAGCTCCCATTTGTGGTGGAAGATTCTCCAGCTGCAGATATGCATTGCTCCTGGGTATGCCAGGGTGTGGATCCTTTCTTAGCAAGCTTCTGATCCAAAGGACATTTCTGGAAAAGGTGAGGGAAGCACACTGGGCATTGACACTTGGCTATGAACCTGCACTTCCAATAGATGAACCATTAGACTGATGACACCAGCTCTTGACCAGGTGCCTATTTCTTTAGCACACTTTTGACTTCTTCCTACTTCTAAATCACCATTGGACATCAGACCAAGTCTGTAATTGGTTTTTACTTAACTGAGGATCATCATTTGGGATGATTAGCCTCATGAGTTAATCCCAGACCATGCCAGTAATAGCCTTTTCTTATCGTCTTCCTGGTACCTGATGGGCAGGAGGCAGAGCTCAACTGATAAATGAAGCATCTGCAAGTGTTTCATTGCCCTCATCATGAATTAGTTTTCCCATATATCTAGCCACAATTTCCTTTGCTGCAACTTGTGCCTGCTGCCTTTTGTCCTTTAACTGTGCATCTCTGAGAAAAGTCTCTCTCTGTCTTCTTGAAAACCCCCCTTAATATAGTTGAGTACAGCAATGAGATCTCCCCTGTCATCTGTCTCTTCTTGAAGCTGAACAAACGCTGCTCTCTCTCTCTCCCCCTCTACGTTATGTTCTCCAGCCCTCTAACTGTTTTTGCTGGGCCTGTTGCTGGGCTCACTCCAGGTTGTCAATCTCTTTACTGTACCAGGAATCCCAAACCTTGTGAATTACTTCAGATGCAATATCACGAGTGACAAATAGCAGAAAATGATTACTTCCCTTAACTTGCTGGCCACGCTATTAAAGCACGGTTATGTTATTAGCGTTCATTGTTGCAAGGGCACACTGCTCATTTCTAGTCAACATCTTGTCCACCAGGATCCCCAGATCTTTTTCTGCAAAGCTGCTTTCTAGCCAGCTGGCCCCTGGCCTGTATTACTGCATAAGATATTCCTCTCCAGGTAAGGAACTTTCCTTTTGTCTTCGTTGAACTCCGTGAGGTCTGCTAGACCCTTTCTCTAGCCTGTCAGGATCCCTCTGAAAAGCAACCATGACTTCCAACATATTGACTGCTCACTTTCTCATTCCAAAATGCTGCTTTGCTTTTTTCCTCTTTGTTAATGTTCTACAGTTTTGGAGGGTGTGAGACGTTAGTAATAGAGGGCCATTCAGTGCCAGTTGACCTTTATGTCAGGGAACAGTCAAGGGTGCTTTTAATTTACTGGTATAGTCGTATCCCCCAGTCCTGAGGTGAACGAGAAGCAGACCTAGATAGCGCTCAGAGCTGCGGTATGAGACTGTAATGTGTGCTTAGAAGTGCATGGGCACCTTCCATCCGCAGAGCTGCAACTGCTGAGGCTGCGCTCCAGTGTTGGGTGCTGGGCTGTGGGCAAGCCCACTGGAGTCCTGGGAAGATGGCTTTGAAAGCACTGTGCCTGCAGTGGCTGGTGAGGCTGTGGAAAATAATAGGAGTATTACCGAATGTGACAACTGAAGCCCCCTTGCAAGGAACATTGGACTGGAAATGTCTCTTCTTGATGATCTTGGTATATTCAGACATATGATTTGGCCTGAAGGCTCTGATGTTTGAGACCCCAGGAAGGGTGTAGGTACCCAGATGGTATATTACTTCACACAGCTCTGCTGTGCTGATCCGGGCAGTGGATTTACTGACACAAAGCTGTTTGTGCCATGGATTCAAATGAACGGTATAATAAGATTTCCCGGCATCAAACTCACCCACTTCTGGGACAGGAGGGACATATGAAAATGAGCGTGCTGCAGCACGAGAACTGCTGCCAGCTCATCAGTCAGGACCATGCCGTGGCCTTGTGCATTCAGATATTGATAATAATGGTTATTGCTGATGGATGATAATACACCCCCTTGCCCCCCATGAGTGCTGGTGATTTGGCATCTGAACCACCGTACCATGGCTTTGGAAGAGGGTGACCTGTACAAAGCTGGAGCTAGAACCGTCTGTAACAGGCAGGACAGTCCAGCCACCAGAGCATCTTCCAGAGCCGGCTGCTTAGAAAACTTGCTTATTCATCAACCGTTGTTAAGAGCTGCATTTCACATTTGAAGTGCCTAAAAACTGGAAATGATGTTTAAATAATGTAGAAACTGGAAATTAATTATGGAAGTAAATTACTAATCTTGTAGCCACCAGAAGCGGTTACTGAGGACGTGTTTATGCATTGCAATTGATATATTGTGTGTAATATAGATTCATAGATCTTTTACGTAAAACAAGTGAGCCGACCAAAGTGAAAAATAAGCCTACAAATAATTACCCTTCCTTAAAAAAACCCTTCAAACCTGAATTAGTTCATTGACCTGATTTATCACCTCAGCCCACAAGCAATTGTTCTGGCATAGTGATCTGGGCAATGTGAGGTCACTTCAAGTTTCCACTGATGGAAATAAGAGAGTATATGGGATTAGTTGGAATTTGTGGATTAATTTGTTAATTTATCAGTATAACATGATTAAAGTCCTGGTTCAGCAAAACAGTTAAAACATGTTTCACTTTTCACCAATGTCACAAAATAGTCACTTTGGATTCATTGCACTTTTATATATAAATATCTTCACAGTGTGTTCTTTATTTTTTGATGAAAATGTCTTAAATAAACGAATTTTTCTGCTGTTTTGCTTTAGACTGAATAGCATTGTGCCAAAGTAAAAATGGGATTAAACTGTTTATATTTTTTTGTGTTATATTTTTTGATCAAATTGAGGAAAACCAAACCAATATTACATAGGACAAACAGAAATTAACTTTTCAAATGTGTCTGTTTTAATGAATGATGTCAGCTAAAGGAGGAGATGTGAATAGTTTGCAGACTTCTAATGTACCAGTAATAATTTGTAAACATTGGTTTATACTTTTCTTTTGTCAACACTCATCAAACATCTCTTGTTTTTTAGCTTATACTTTTTTCCAGAACAGGATGTGTTTGCACTGTGCCTAGCACAAAAGGGCTCTTGATTTTAATTGAACCCTTTGGCTTCTATGGTAATCTAATCTATTAGGGAACAATAGCCAACAAGCCTGCTAGGAATATCAGCAAGGACAATTAAAAATGTCATTAATGTCAGTTAATGTTCACATATCATATGAAAGGCCATTGTTACTATGAAGTTAAAAACAGTAGTAGCAAAATGTTATTAAGCTTATAAAACTTAATATTAAGCTTATTAATATTAATAACAGCACGGATATTAATAACAGCAAGTTACTGGTTTACAGTCTGGATTATTCTGATAATATATTGGATAGTAACTTGGTAGAAGTGCATGGGTGTCTAATATCACTTCTATTTATCCTTTCCATCACCAGTGACCTGCAAACTCCAAACATATCATCCTTTAGGGGATTCACGTTTCAGAATGAAATAATGCATGATATATGAAATCACAATGTCACTTTCTTAGACATTTCAGCATTCTTTTGTTGTCATAGTGGTTAAAGTTATGATGGGATTGAGAATGGTAATAGTCTGCATGGTTCTTGTTATAAAGAACAGAAAGTCAGCAAATTTTTATTTCCTTAATAAAACCAAATAAGAATTAATTTTTTCTTACTACCTCCTCTTCCATTTCAGAGATGTAATGTGGCTTTATATAAAAATCAATCTCAATATAAACAAAAAGTATCTAATCACAGTTCTAGGAAGAATCGTAAGCTCAGAATGGCCAGGGTGATACATGTAGCAGGAAACTGAACAATTAAATTGCTTATGTTTTTTCAAATCTTATGCATCGGGTATTTTAGTATTTTTTGTCCAGAGTAGAGTGGAAGGAAATATTATATTTGTGCAATTATCAGATTGCCTACCAAGACTGACCAACATTGATCTTGTAAGGTTTTCATGAGGACCCTGCTTGTGTACTATAGCCATGGTTCAGCATTCAGCTGGCAGCTAAGGATGAATTCAACCAGCCCAGGGAGACTCGATAGCAGACAGAGTCAGAGTTGCCCCTTAAGGTTCTATCTAGTGTTCTAGGAACTCTAGTTTAAATAAAGACAAAATTTTGTCCTTCCATTTAAATGAGCAGCCAAATGCCATGCTGTTAGGATCTCATCCTGTGTGCTCTGTTTCTTGTTCTTTGGTTACAGGAAATCTCTAAGATCACAGGCACTGTGATGGAAAATTCAATTTTGAATGGGCAGGACAGTGTTCGTAAAGATCAGAAAGAGGAAGCAGATCTATATTAATTAAAAGCTAATGATAATAAATAAGCAATAATGGTAAAAAGATAATCTATAAATAAGAGTTAATCAAATTTCTTTGTATACGCCTATGTCATTCTGTGTCCTTACTGTCACAAGCTGTTGATTCTATGACTATGTCCCTTTTTAAGGTCTTATCTACATTAAAATACTTTCAGTATTGTTTAAAAGACTCCAGCTGGCCTATACAAAGCAGTTTGTTAGCTCCGGTTAAAACGTGCTCACCTTACCTAAAAAAGTACAAATCCTCCTTATTGTCATTTTTGATGGAGTAAATAAGTTCTCATATTTCTGACTTGACTTACCAGGATGTCCCCATAGTACAGAAGGAATGAGATTACAATTATTTGTGCAGGGCCTTGAAGTGGGGAATCTGTTACCAGGCTAGGCAGATCCTGGGACTCCAATGAAGGCATGCTCTGTGGTGTGTGTCCGTACTCTAATCAGGGTAATCACATTGGCCAGGTTTCCTCATAGCTGGTGGGCATCTTCCATCTCCTTTTTTAGCAATCTTGATGTGCTCTTCTTAATTCTTGGGAGACTTTTCCTCCAACTTCCTTTCCAAGATTTACTCAGATCTCTTTGTTCTCAAATCCCCTTTGAAGCACACTTGTCCATGGACCATGTCTTCTTGTGAGAACTCTCTTTGAACTCTCTTTTTCGGTAGCTAATGTTCTGTTCCTTTTTTTAAAGCATTCCCCTTTTTTTTTGGGCCAACCTTTGACTATTCTCTTTTGTAAGGAGGAAATATAATTAGTTAGAGAATGCAATGTAAATATTTGGTACTATATACAGGCCTGGATTTACGAGAAAGATCAGCTGCTTGTCTTGTAGGTGATGGGACACCATATGATTGTGCAGCCCTCGTTTCCTCCCCTCTACTCCTTATTTTACTTTCAATAACATTTGATGATGCTCAGTGTCAGCATAACTGCTTTATTTGTGATACTTGTAGCTTATGTGGTTTGTGTAGTGTTCCTATCCAATAGGAAGAAACTTCTAGACTTAGAAGTCTTAGACTGTTCAGTGACAGCAAGCCAATACAATGAAGACCAAATTTATGGTGAGGCACCTGTTTTCCAGTTTTAAAGGGACTGTCTTGTGCAACGTAGCTCATCACAGTACTTGATTTATTTCAGCTAGCGTAATGAGGAATGACCTGTGAAGAGTAATACCACACTTCTTGTTTTGTTAAATGCATCACCCACGGGCATGTTCAGAAGTCGTGTAAATTTGATGATAAGGAATTGGCTTATTTTTTTTCCTCAGTACCCAAGATAAAACAGCTGTGAGCATAGGGATGTTATTTCTAATGCAGGAAATTAAGAAGAATTTTGTCTTTATGATAAGGTAGTATAAAAGGAATGAAAATTATTTAACTAGATGTTTAGGCAGAACTCGTAACTGCAGTATCTGAATATCCATTTAACAATAAAGGCTGTCTTGAAAATGGAAGATCCTCTTATAATGGTTTACAAGGTAGTAAATGAGTTGTTTCTTCCTAAAATCAAAGCCTAGCATTAGAAGCCTGCACATACCTCAGCACAGCACGCTAGCTTGGATGTTGCAGTGCTCTTATATTCAGAGGTTGTATTCCTATTGGAACGGAATCATAGAATCATTTCTATGGGGAAGGGACCTTTAAAGGTCATCTAGTCCAACTCCCCTGCAAGGAGAAGGGACCTCTTAACTCTGAGTAAATAATTGAAGATGTTAACTCTGAGAATAAATCACTAAAAATGCCATTGTGTGAGGTACTTCGGTCTGTTAAGTGTACTGCAAGGTGATCTACATGGAAGATTTACAACAGAATGGTGAACTGGGCTATGAAGGTTAACATCCCGGGCAGATTGACCTTTAGGATGCCTAAAACATTCCCTGTCCTCTCTATTGTAGTCTAAAATTCATCCAGTGAGTTTTCTGATATAATCAGCTTCCTTAAGATTTGTTCTTTAGCATCAAATTTAAAGAAATGTAAAAGAGGAAATCATTAATTATCCTAGTTTAAGAAATTGCTCTAACCATTAGAAGTATTGATGTCATATCCTCGGATTTAATTCAAAAGAATCTGACGTGATTTTCAGAAAATTGTCAGTATGTCACTAGGATTTACTCAACAATGTTTACAAACAAGGTGTTTATTTCCTCAGAGATAAGCATCATCCTTTGAAGTTGGTGTTTCAGACATCACATTAATGTAATTAATGATAAAAGAGAATAACTAATTTTATGCATATTAGGTACATTGTTGTTGTTGCCTTCTTGTACGTAAATTTATGTCAACTTGATGGTTGCGAAGCCTGAGTAGCAGGAAAGGGAAATGAGCTCTGTCCAATTGTCCAATTTGTTAGAGCTCATCTGAGCAATTAAATTAAAAAAAAAAAAAAAAAAAAGAAAGGTATTCTTGCAGGTTCAGCTTTTGTTTTCATTGATGGAGAGAAGGAAAACAGAAGAAGCTTTCAGAGCACTGTTTTCTTAAGGATACGAGTCATAGCCCATCTTTTGCTATGATTATTTAGGGGGGTTACATGAGGTATTTTCAAGTATTCTGTGGAAGGTTTTACACTAGATACCTGGCATTAGTCATAGAATTTTTGACTCTGAAACAGAGAGTCACTGACTGCCAGAACAGTGCAGTATTTCAACTTACAAAGTGTGGAATGACAACAAGAGTTAGTGCCAGAATATCCTGAACACAAAGTTTTCTCAGCTGTGTGTTGAAATGAGCAATTACTACGTGAAACTTGCCCAGAAGAGGAAAAAAATGCCATGTGTGCCAAGTTTGATATTTCCCATGACTGGCATTTTCTTGTCAAAAATACTCCTTTATCACCTTTCGTTTTGGCTTACAGAATTTAATGTATTTCTTCTGCTTGTATTCTTAGAAAAAATGATGGTGTTCCTTTACTTTGGGACTGATATTGGATGATAGTGTATATAGATCAAGTCTAGAGAGTTCTTATGAGCAGTGTAACAGCAAGCAATGTCACAGGGATGCTGGATTGCATCATTGATTAGCACTGACAATTTTTAAGGCACAAAATGACACTGCTGTTCCAGACTAATAGAGAATCCTTGCAGGAAAGAAATGAAATAAAGAGAAGAAAAATAGTATATTTATTTTCAGATGCTTGTAACAAATGCAGTAAAGTCCCTAGAGACTGCTTTTTTTTTTTGTCAGCAGAGTTCACACCAGCTGCCAATATGTCTGATGAATGATTTTCTATTATGCACACCAAAGTCTGTGAACCAGAGGTGTCCTTTTAATATTTATACAGAAATGAGTTCATTGTTTCCAAGGCAATTACCTGTAAATCTCTGTTCAGTCTTCAGGGCTATGCCCTGTAGGAGCAAGTCTAATTTCTTAGTGCCAGAAATTCTTTCTTGGGGAAAATCTGTCCTGCTTTAAGAAAAGATTTAATGCTGTCTTCAAGGGTATACAATGTAAAAACAAAACCAAAAACAAACCCAAAACTCCTGGACAGATGTTTGGGGAATACAGTTGCTCACTGAAATTTCTCAAGATAGAGAGAAGCAATATATTTTCACTGAATTGAATTAGAGAGGTGATACATTTCTCTTGGAAAAGAAGAGCACCATTCTGGATAAGGAAATTGAGAGGTGAATTGGCAGTAGTTATTTGCCTGCTGAATGATAAATAAATAAATAATGTATAAACATGCAATTAAAAAAATCCCTCCTGGTTTGAGGCTAGTACTGTATTGCTCTTGAAAAGCTAATAGAATAACTGTCCTGGGAGGAGCACCAAGAAAGAAGGGACTGTCGAGTAGCCAACTGACTAACACATGTAATGTTTGTAGTGTTTGTGATGAAAGACAAACTATCTTTTGGGCATTCATCCTAAAGCAGCTGTTACCTTGACAACTGCAGGTAATGGATGGTTGTAGTGTTCATCTCTCCAGATTCACTTTTAACTACTACTGAAAAATTAGAACAGCTTGTCTTTTAAATGGCTTCATGTGGCTTTCCAAAGATTGGGTGCTCAAGTGATTAATCTGTTTCTGTGAGTGGCAATTTTGCAAATAGAAGTGAATTTGGGGAATTTGATACCTAGCAAAGACAAACAGTGATATATGAGGTCATCTAACTTTGTGGCTGCCTTAGCGGGAGAATCTTCGTATAAGGAAAGTAACGCACATTCCATGTCTATACTGTATTTTAAATGCAGGTCCTCAGTCTGTGTCTGAGCCTGAGCTCACCTTACATTGTGTTATCTGAACACGGGCAGACTGCTGGTGAGCTCACCAGCATGGATGGGCTGATACGTTTCTCTCTGTGGTATGGACACCTTCTGGCCATGCCTACCTGGTCAGGTAGTTCACTGCATCCCCAACACCGCACAGTGGTAATGTTACACGGCCACGCTGGCTGGGGTCCTCAGGTAGCAGTGCAGCAGAAGATGCGTCTTGCAGTGTAGTCATGTGAACAATGCACCAAGGAGTATGTGGAGATAGGGAGACAGGGAATGGCCATTTTGGCATTTCATGCTATCCTAACAGCTGACTGCTTCCTCCCATTCCTGCTCATAGCCCAGCAATCAGAGTACAAGCCTGTGCGTGTTTCTGACCCGGCTTGTGTGGATGTGCAGCCTCACCCAGACCTGGATAACACCTTTACATGCTGTGAAAGGAGTCTCTAAACTGGAATTTGGGCGATCCATGTATAATGTACTGATCAGGTAACAATGACTGTAACTTATAAATGTTCTTGATTTTGCTTAATGGCGACACTATTAAAGTAAAAATAATATTAAGCCTTCAAAATTTCTGTGTACAAACTGATCCTTGAAGCTGTCCTCAGTGCTCCATATTGGATTCCTGGGAAATTCATCAAGATTAGAAAGACTACAGTTTCCTACTTACATTGCAAAATAATATTTTTCAGATATGCTCAAGTTTATAGTCAGTATGCAGGGCCCTAAAAAGAATTGGGCTTTCAAAGATCCTCAGGATTTGCATGTGTTTTGTCAGTTACTGCAAAGGCAAAGGAAGTTCAGTAATAGAGATTGGGTTTTGATAATGAACTCATGATGGCAAGTTATACAAATACCCTGCTGGGCCTCTCAGCAGATTTTCCTTTATGGAGAATATTTGTTAAATCATACTTAGTTCTGTCACAATCTGATATGTATTTTGATGTTTATCTTCTCTAGCACAGAGATATGTTTTCAACTGATGTACAGCCAGTTACTTAGCAATAGAATTTAATGTCTTCTGTATTAATAGCATTGTTGGAAAAGTGCGAACAGTCCTTTGACAGATCTATTAAGTCAGCTTTAGGAGCTACGGCTATTTTTATACATGAGAGATAAACAGAGAAAAGTTTAATATTGATACTGAGAATTTTATTCTGAGCCGTAGCACCTTATCTCTGGCTGCTGTGATATACGGCACAGCCTCAGGGTATGAGCTGTGCAGAGCTGTTCTCTGAAAATTGTGTAACCGCTTGCTCCGTTACGGTAATTCTGGCTTTTGTCCAGGATATATTAGCTGCTTAGATTCTTGTGCATTTTGTGTGCGTGTGTGTATGTGTGTGCATGTTTTAATTTTTTTTTGTTGTAGAAAAACTTTTGTACTTCTCCTCTTTTTACCAACACAAGAAAAATATTCGAGGTGCAGGCCTGTGAGATTATTAAAAAGCCACAAGTCTTGTTCTTGGGAATGAAATAAAATTATGTAATTAAATAATACTGGCATATTCATCAGTTTAATTTGTTCTCTAAGACTTTGTACAGCAGCAGAAAGGCTTCAATATCCTTTGCCTATTTAATACTGCAGCTGTTACTGGTTAGGAGAACACAACACAGAGGGTTGTCCAGAATGACCAACCAAAAATTCAGCAATGTTTCAAAAGGACCCTCAACAGAATGAGCAGGGAAGCTCCTTCTCTCTTTCTACACTCCTCCTTCTTTCCCGGGATCGTCTGCCTGCCATCATCAATAACTTTATTTGGCCTTCCAGGTCTACTAGAGATCTGAGGTGCTTTCTTACCAGTAGAGTGGAAATTCTGATCAGCTGGGTGATGTCAACATCTATGGGGACTGAATAGAGAAAACCTGGATGTATATTGAATGCCAGTTAGAAGGCAAGTTGGGTAGCCAACAGGAAGGCTTATCCTGTGTCGTAGCAGGTGCTGACAGGCTTAATACAGTTAGAAATGTATACAGTTAGAGATGTTACAGCGCATCTTTTGATACCGAGCCAGAGAAGGAAGAGATCTTCCTCTGTGTTACAATACAGTGGAACTTGTGTAACACTTTTAGTGATTTCTTTTGCAAGAAAAAAAAAAAAAATGGAAGTAGTTACAGTATTTCCACTGGCCTTAATTCAAGATGGAAATAAAGAGAATTAACATCACCTACTCTGTCAGGTCACTGCAGAAGGCTCTTTGGCACTCTAGTGAGAGCAGTTTGGTTGCCAGGAGACGATAAGTTAATTTTGGAAGGTAATGCCCTCCGAGCAAGTAATGCCATCGTTCAGAGTAAAATCTAATGCTCTATAGCCACAAGCTTGCCTTTTAAAAGGATTTAACTCTCTACCTTACTGAGAATAAACAAAGTGTGCTGCTGCATTGTCTACTGCTGGCAGAATGAAATCCTGAACAGTAAAATCTTGGAGTGCTGTTAAATACTCAGCATAAAAATAATGCTCCGGCACACTCATCTAGGTTAGGCCATCTGCTAACTATGCTGGAACATATGTCAAATGACAGATTGCCAAAACTATTTTTCATGACCTTAAAATAAGAGGGAGGCCAATGAAATGTTATAAGGACAAATTCAAGACAAGTCTTCAGCTGTGTGGCATTAATTTCACAATATGGGATACAGTAGCTAAAGGCTTTTGGGACACTAAACATTTACTGGTACTGTTAAAGTCTCTAAACAAAACTGTACTGACACCTCACAATTCAAATGGCAACAGAGCAATGTAAAAGTAAGAAACTGTGGTGGTTTAACCCTGGCCACCACACGGTTTCTTGCTCACCCTACCCCTCCCCAGCGGGACTGGGGAGGGAACTGGGAAGAAAGGAAAACTTGTGGGTTCAGATGAAGATAGTTTACTAGAATAGCAAAGAAAACTACAATAATAACAGAACATAAGGATACTGAAATATACAAAATGAAAAATGAACAATGCACGATTTCTCACCACCCAACGACCGATACAGCCCATCCTGAGCGGTGATCACAGAAATGAAACCAAGCAGCAAGCAAAGGAGTGAGAGGGAAAGAGCAAGGTGCCTCCCCCTGCCCCAGCAACCCCCACTTATATACTGAGCATGACATTTATGGCATGGAACAATCTCTTTGGCTCAGTTTGGGTCAGTTATTCGGGCTATATCCCTCCCAGCTTCTTGTACCTGCACATTAGCAAGACCTGGAAAGACGGGCATTCTCCTTGGTCTCATTAGCAACTACTCATAACATCAGTGTGTTTATCAATGTTCTTCACATACAAAATAAAAAAAAAAAGGGAAAATTAACTCCATCCCTGCTGAAACCAGAACAGAAGGCTTCATCTCTGATACCAGTGCTGGCTAGTGCAATGCAGAAAGCATTTCTCACTGGACTAGATGCAAATATGAATCCGGGTATATTCTAATTTGTGGTTGCAGAATTGTGGAGAACACACAGAAGACAAGGATTTGAGGAAGGAATCACTCGTGAAATCACATGAGCTTTTCAGAATGGAGATGGGATACATAATCATAGGAGCTGATCTGAACTGAAAGTCAGTCAACCATTAAAGACTTTGGGAAAATGGGTAAACAGGCACATGAACTGCAATGGTCAGCTCGGATGCTGAGTGATTTTGACATATTCTGCTTTTAAAAAAAAACTGCATAGAAAATATCTTATAGAATGTCTCCACTTCTTAATCTATTTCTAGAGCAATTCTATACCTTCTTATTTGTTTCTAAGGATGAGTAGAAAAATGCCAGGATTTTATGGTAGCCCTGAAAATGAACAAAATTATTTGATTGTGTGTGCGCATGTGTTTCTTTTCTTTGATCTACTCTTGTTTCATTCTGGACTAGTGTGGAAATTGATAGTAGAGGAAGGGACATCTAGAGAAGATGTAAGTCACTGATTTTTTATAAATATGATGCTTTTAATCTGAAAGTTCACCAAAGACAGGCAGTATTTTCATGCAGACTTTGCAGATGGGGAAACTGAGCCCCAGAACAGTTAATATGAGTTTATAAGTTACCTAGCACATAAGTGGCTGAGTAGTGCAGCTCCCCTTCCAAAGTATCAATCCAGTGTTCCTATTGATATTTTCCCCAGATGTTGAAGGATTTCTAAAGAAAAAATGTCCCCACTCCTAAAAAACTGTGCTGTAAAAAACTTTACTCCTCGGAGTACAGCACACAGACAAGGAACCTACAACAGTTTGCACTAAAGCAGTAGAGAATCACATGGCATTTGGGATAACCTTGAACAACTTTTCACTCTGCTAAACCCCAACTCTAAGCAAAGACAGACAATTACAAGAGTACAAGTGCTTCAGAAAATGACTTTTGAAGAGACTATTGGGAAAGGCAAAAGACGGATATCATCAGACACTTGCTGATGGGTATCAGTAATTGCATTTTACCATTTTTGCAGTTGTCTTGCCATGTATTGCATAACACTTCATGAAATCAAGCCTTGCCACCATCATGAGATGTATGGGAGGGGTAGGTCCCTGCTTGCTCTATTTAGCTATACTGTATAGGAGAAGGAGATGGAAGGAGAGAATGTGAGGATAATGGGGGAAGACAATGGTGGCAGAAAAAAAAAGCAAGAGAGTGCTAAATAGAAAGTGGGGAAGGGCTTGAAAGGTAGAGAGTAAGAGACAAGGACTGTGGACAGTAGTGGAACAGGGAAAAAGTATCTTTTGAAATGGAAGTATAAGTCCAAAAACATTACTTTCCTTAATTACCTATGAGCTTTGCAGCAGAACAGAGATTAACATCTCCTGCTTGTCTGCACTCCATATTTTCCATTTTATGTATAAATGCTCTTTGCAAAAAACACAGCTTGTAATTCAGCCTTACCCCATTTTCTTAAAGTTTGCTGAAAGCCTAGGGTGACAAAATCTAAAGGTAGTCTGCCTTTCATGCTATTCTTGCTTTTATACAATGTGGCAAAGCTGTATATTTTAAAAAATACGTCTCAGAATATGTCTTTTCAGAGCTATTTTGCCCAGTCTTATTAGTCTGTCCTGATACATTTTTTGTTCAAAAGGAAAGGTTTTTGGAATTCATTGGCAGTATATAATTTCATACTGTCTTTTCAGCCTGGTATGTGGGGCAGAAATGGATCCATTGTGACTTGTGAATTGAAACATTATCAGCTGTGACAAGTTCATAAGTGTATAAGTCAGTAGAATAGTCTGCAACAACATTTCATTGCACTGAAAAACATCTTTTTTTTTTTTTTTTTTTTTTTTTTTTATGTTCTTCTGATGGAAAATTTTGTAGAGTTTCTGGCAAAAACCAAAAAGGAGTAGGACTAGTTTGACAGAAAACCAGTGACCTTGGAGGTCGTTGGACTAAGAGGGAGTAAACTGGAAAAGCACTTCATCAAGTGCTTCATGGAAAAGCACTTCACTTTCATGAAGAGAAAAATTTCACTTCATGAAATTTTTATTTCGTGCGGTGATAATTGTGGTAGCTATCATTTACAAGTAGGAGTTTTTAGATTGCTTGACGAAAGGCTATTTACATTAAACAGGAAAACACAGTAAAGATGGGAGAAACAATGATGAGTGGAGGAACCCTGAAACACTAATTGTGGAAACAGAGCATCCTGCATGAGTAATTCTTAAGGACCGTCAAAGGAGAGTGATTTCCCATTGACCCTGGCCTGAAGCCCTTGCAGAGGAATCAATCAAAAACTCTCTTCCTAGAAAACCATGGAAACTGAGCAGAGCAATTTTCTAGAAAGGTATGGGACTTGCTGTGGAAAGTAGGAGAGAATTTAGGGACTAAGTAAAATATGTGTTTTAAGATGATTGTAGGAATGTGCCAAACTTCCTAAGGCTTGTTTAGGGGAAGGCAGGAGAAGAGAGTGACCAAGGTGGTCTGGAGACAAACAGAGGTAAAATGAGATAAAATGGTCCAGTCAAGTGGGCAGCTGCTTGGTGGACTTATCTGATTGAGCCCTGGATTTGATTACCTCAGCCTGTGCTAACTTCTTATTAATCTTATTTCTAACTATCTTCTGTGTATGTGCACTCTCTATTCTGGACCTGTGTGTGTGAGTGTTGGTAAGCTTCAAGCTGGATCAGCTGGTGAGTAAAAGGAGAGTTCTGACTGCCAGCTGCTGGCTGGGACCAGTAGCCTCGGGTCTGTAGGTCCAGATGCCAACGACTCAGGAGGCTCAGGCCCGGAGGTCAACAAATGCACAGTCTGAGTGTCTAGGGCTGGTGTCTGGAGAGACCTGCACTGTGCGTGTATGTGAGTGCTGGTGAACTTCAATCCTGATCAGCAACAGGATCAGGCTGCCTTGTGCTGTTCATGTCTGTGTGAGCTCTGTCTGTGCTTATGTGGGTGCTGCTAAGGGCACTGCTCTCTGTTGTTCCATGGGATCAGTTGTGTGTCTGTAGTTTGTTTCTGCATGTGTATGTGGCTACTGGGCATACACGCTCAGCCTGGCCAGCAGCTGGACTTCGGGACACAGAACTCCAGCAGCATCCTCACATCTATTGGGCTAGGGTAGGAGAAATCCCCTGGATCATGAACTTGCTGAGGGTGCACTCTATCCCACTGTCCATGTTGCCAACAAAGATGTTGAACGGGGCCAGGCCCAACATGGACCTCTGAGGGACGCCACTCGTGACCAGTCTCCACTTGGACATTGAGCCGATGGCCACCACTCTCTAAGTGCGGCCATCCAGCCAACTCCTTATCCACCGAGTGCTCCATCCATCGAACCCATGCCTCTCTAGTTTAGAGAGAAGGATGTCATGCGGGACAGTGTCAAATGCCTTGCACAAGTCCAGGTAGATGATATCCGTTGCTTCTCCCTCCAGGTAGATGATATCCGTTGCTCGTCCCTTGTCCACCGATGCTGTCACCCCATCATAGAAGACCACCAAATTGGTGAGGCAAGATCTGCCCTTGGTGAAGCCATGTTGGCTGTCACCAACCACCTCCTTGCTCTCCATGTGCCTTAGCATGGTTTCCAGGAGAATCTGCTCCATGACCTTGCCAGGCACAGAGGTGAGGCTGACCGGCCTGTAGTTGCCTGGGTCTTCCTTACTTCCCTTTTTAAAAATGGGGGTTATGTTCCCTCTCTTCCAGTCATCGGGGACCTCACCAGACCGCCACGATTTCTCAAATATGATGGCCAGTGGCTTGGCAACTTCATCCGCCAGTTCCCTGAGGACCTGCGGATGGATCTCATCAGGTCCCATGGACTTGTGCACCTTCAAGTTCCTCAGATGTTCCTGAACCTGCTCTTCAAGTACAGTGGGCGGTTCTTCATCCTCGCAGTCCCTGCCTGTGCCTTCCACAGCTTGGGTGGTGAGACAAGAGCCCTTGTGAGTGAAGACTGAGGCAAAAAAGTCATTGAGTACCTCAGCCTTCTCCATGTCCCGGGCAACCAGGACACCGGTTTCTGAGTAAGAGTTGTTAGAGTAAGAGTTGATGGTGGACTTACGGGTGACTTGCAAAGGATTTTGTTTTGAAAATGAGCTTGTACCTTTTTAGATGAAGAGCTTTTAAATAGATAAAAGGAAATCAAATCGTAAATGGTGTTACAGATTGTGCTCTTTTTGAAAAAATATAATCTGAGATTGCCGGTACAGTCTTGGCTAGCTCAGCTATCATCAGCTCTCACAGTTGAATGGAAGCCCAGGACTTGTAATGCTATAACAAAATACCCATGATGTTCTGAGGTTAAATGGATATTAGCGAAACCTCCCCCTCTCAGTTTTTCAGCTGTTTCCTTTCCACTCTTGTGTCTTCATTATTTTTCCAGCTGTTAGGGTTCTTACAGGCTGAACATGTTATGTAGTTGTGATGCCATCGGCAAATCTCCCGGTGTTTTTTAGTACATTTTAGATCATTTTCATAATGGTACATAAACCTAATAGACCATAATTCCCTCTTTACTTTGAAGTCACTTTAAGGCATCTAAGCATTAGGTTTATTCGGTCTTCCCTTCCCTTTTGAGTGTTATACCCGCAGTCATTTTAAGCCTATTCCCTCTTTTTTTTTCTCACTCACTTCTTACAAACTGCTGCAGAACAAAAAAATTGAACATTCAGAACATAGCATTATTTTATGTCTTTGATTATTTTAAGTGATAGATTCATATATAAAAGTCTATTAACCAAAGACCAAATTGACTCTGAGTGTAAGTGTTCTCTAGTTATTATTGATTATATTTCTATTCTCTAATTATATTGGAGAGAAACTACTTGCCATGTCCTCTATGTTAGGATAAGGTCTGTCTCCTTTAAAGTCAAAAGAGGCTTACATTTTACTTCAGGCAAGATCTCATTCATTAATTACTGAAAATTAAATATTTTAAAGTGAGATTTTCCCTAAACATCTAGGACACCTCCAAAATCTGCAATGGAGAGTGTATGACAGAACAAGCTCAGAATATAAAACATGTTGTGCATACTAGGATCTGCAAGCACGATTTCTCTCCTCCACTCTAATACTGCATGCAGATCTAAAATAAAAGAAGAAATTGGACTCTCCCAGTTAGCATGTGTATTTCTAATGAAAGCCTATGTAAAATAATTAGAAAATATATAGAATCTCAAAAATATGAAGCAACTTTCTTTATTAGTAGTATCTGAGTCACCCTAACATAGTATGGGACATGAGAGTAATTTTGTAATGGGAAAAGGTACTGTCAGGAATTTTTGATCAGCCAAAGTTCCTAGTAGAACAGTAATGAATTCTTGCAGAGGGGATTCTTTCATTATGATCTGCTAGATTTTAATTCTTTAACTTGTCTGGATTTAAATTTCTACTTGATGGTAATTTTGTTGAAGTATTATCCAATATATTTAAATTAATGTAAACAATTAGTTGAATCTCAGCCTGTCAGAAGAAAATAAATGTCACTAGCTACAGTGTTTTACACAGTGAACCAAGTCTTCCTCAGCTAGAACGAAATAATGTTTGATTATCATTGCTTGTTAATTTCTTTACATCCACAGAATTGTATATTAAACAAGAAGATGATAGGTAATGTGCAGTGACCTGTTAGCATTACATAGTATGTCTACTATGGCTGATATTTTAAGTAGCAATAGTAAAATAAATGAGTTATTTTTGCTCATATTAATGTATTTAAAGCCTTTTCTCCTTCTGGCCTTCAGTCTTGTGCCAATCACAGTTTATCCAGGTAAAAGAATTTCATCTTTGCAAAGTACAAGTAGAACATTTAAGAGACAGATCAGCCTGTCTGGCTTCCACAGAAAGCTGGTTACTGTGCCTCATGCACAATGCTGAATAGATGCACTGAAGACACAGATTGCTTTTTGCCGGATAATGACCCTTCCATACTAAAATAATTTACAGTGCTTATTTATATTTGAAACAATTACCAATATTGTTATTCAAAGCACATTTAGAAATATTGTTGACCCCAGTGTGAGGTTTGTGCAATTTGAGAGTAATTTGACCCAAATGTAAGCTGATTCAGGGAATTTTTTAAGCCCAACAAGCGTTGGGAAAGTCCTGATTCCCAAATTCCAGCCTGGTCATGGTCCCACTGGTTTTATGCCAGCTAAGGATCTACAAGAGGAATGAGTGATCCCTCAATTTAAACTGCCATTTATTGCCAATGTTTGCAGTGTTTGGAAGTATTCTGCTCATTAAATTTTTGTGAGGACTCCTTGGAAGTCTATTGAAAATAAACTCGTTCTTTAACCTGTTTGAAAAAATTATATTTTACTCTGGGTTCTACTTGATGATTTCTGTATTTACAGGTATCATAAATATTTTCACATAGGAAACATAAAAATAGAGAAGCCCTGAGATTTTCAAGAATTTATGATGATTATTGAAGATTCTTACATACATCAATGAAAATAACTGAATAATTTAGCCAGTAGAGGAACTGAAGACAATTAATGTGCTGTCAGCTGCAGTACATAGAAACTGGTGTGCAGTGGATAACTCGCTTGGCATTTTTTTGTCATGGAACTTCAATTATGAAGTAGCAGCAGGTCAGCAACAGCAACATTTATTAATCTGCAGCTCAAAACATGTATTTGTGTAAATTGTGTTCATATTATAACAAAGACAAAATGCCTGTGGATCAGATATATAGTCTTTTTTATTGGAAGGTAAGTTCTTCATTAACCTCACAGCTGGAATAGAAGCAGTAGAAGGTCTTATTGCAGCCCCACAGTTCTAAATGCAGTTCTCTCTGGTTTACAGCAGAATACGTAGGGTTACAGGTGCTGTATGTGCAGAATCAGCTCTTGGGAATATCAGAAATTAGGCCTTATTTCTTCTCAGTATTTGGGGGCCTAAGGGAACTGGGTTAGTATAATGATAACAGAGACCGTAGATAATTTCAAAGTGCTTGAATATCTTCATTCCAGAAGATTTATTTGTTTTTATTAGATACAATATGCAATTTAGTTGATAACAGCAGCATTGAGCCCTGAAATGAAGCAGCACAGCTAAGAGAGGGCTATGAGGCAAAACATTTTTCATGTCTGTAAGCACATTCTTCAAAAACCTCCTCTTCCCTTGAAATCCCATGAAGATTGCCATCTAAAGGGAATTTTAGATAACTGAGTGGAATACTAAGTATTTTCAAAACTCCTGTGGGAGAATCATAGTAATGTAAGAACCAGTAACTTTAAGATTGTTGTAGTTATAATTATTCTGCAAGAATCACCTTTTCCCCCAGGAAGGCAGCAGTAATCATGATGCACCCTCTAGAAATGTATCCAAGTGTTTCTCAGTGATATCACCTGCAACTTGGGGTCTAATGACTCATTTTCACAATATTTTTACTATCTTCTTGTAATAGCATTCCTGTTTTGCAGAACACTGAAGATAACGCATGGAGGAATTGCCCTCCTGTCGTGCTAACAGCCGTTCTCACAGCTGCATAAAAGGATTTTAACAGGAGATGCTTATTCAGTAGGATGTCTCACTCAATAAATTGTGATTCTGCAAAATGTGCACACATTAAAATCTTCATGCATGTGAGCTGCTTCACTTGAACAGTGACTATCTTTGAACAGTTAGAGATTTAAGATCACAACTCTGAAAATTTTTAGTACTTTAAAGTAGGTAGTAATTTATCCAATGCTGATACTTATGACTTCAGGGGGTTTGAAGACAAACAGAGAGTAAATCTAAACTTTCAAAGTTTAATTCTGCACTTGCCTTAATGCTTTCAAATACAAAAATCATCAAAATAGAGTATTTTGCTCTGATTACTAATTGTGGCCTTGTGTCCATACTGGAGGACTGCAGTACATTTATCCGGTGTGTAGTGTGACATCTTGGAGAAGCAGCGGGAAGGAATCTGCTGCCTCCTGCCCACTTCTTCAATGAAGGCATTCTGAAGCCTTATACAGGATTTCGTTTCAATTTGTGAGTTCCTTCACTTTGTTTGGGAGGTTTTTCTTGGATCTGTGGGAGGAAACAGACATTTTATGACATACACATTTCTGAGAGAGGCCATGAGAGTCTACTATTTGTGTACAGTGAGTCTAGACACAATCTGAAATGGGACCTGAATCCCGTAAGCTAGCTTGAGGCTAATTTTTTTTTTTAGAGCATGTACATGTCAGAAACGTGACAATAGGGAGCTGGGATGGAATGATGTGGTACAGTTGCCTGTTATTCACTGGCAGGTTGGCTTGCAGCATATCGTGCAAGTGCTTTAGTGAGACGACTGTCAGAGGAGTACAGCTGTTCTGCTTTGAGGGATAGCTCATCTGGAGCAGAACAGATGCTCTCAGTTGGAGCAGAGCCCAAGCTTTGAGGCTCATCTGGTTGCTAGTTGGCTTCTTGCTGGTTAAACATCTTCTCAAAGCCAAGCATACTGGGATGTGCAGCATAGTGACACCCAGATGTCTCTGAATGAGCTTAACCTTGCTCCCACTTAGAGTCTTAGATGGAGTTCGGGGCTGGCCCTTGTAGACCTGCCAACAGAGTGTTCAACAATGGCAGCCCTGAAGCTCAGAGGTGGGCAAGAACACAGTGGTGATGGTCCTCATATCCTTGGAGGGAAAGGAGATGGCGATCTATTTTTTGTATACTTTGCTTTTTAGCTTACATAGTGATGTCTTAATGCACAGAACAGGCTTGAAGCAGCGCCATGGTCCCAGTCAGTGGGATGCCCAGGTGACTCTGCAGCACTGCCTTTGTGCGTTACTCATGCACATTTCTCCCACATCCTGAACTCCTGAAGCTACCCAGACAATTTCCTATGTAAGAAGAAAAATACTATTAAAAAGGCAATAATACTACAGCAACTGAAAGAAAGGGTTTGCTGGTTATATTGGTTGTAGACCAGGATAGAAGGTAAAGTTTTATAACTGAAATATTTTAGATTAAAAGTGTTCGGTCTTTTAAAGCACAATGTATTAAGTCTGAGAAAGCAAAGTTGGCTGCTGTGTACAGGTTGTGTGGAAGATCTTTTCTTCTCATGGATCTAGCCACTGAAATCAATGGCATTAGATGCTGTTGAGACTCCATTGCCATTGGGTTGCTTACATTTTGGGGGACTAGAAAAGCTGCGGATAAGGTACTAGATGAGCTTTGAGGCTCTGTAGTATGTAGCTGCTACGTGTTTGCCTTGCTGCTTAGCTTTAGTGTTGCAAAAGTTCCTTTCAGGACTTTCAATAAATCCATAAGATATGTTACAAAAAACTTCTATAAGAATTTGCTAGTGATTTTCAGACAACCACTGGAGAACCATAGGATTTCTTAAAATTAAAAAAGTGCACAAAGAATAGAATGAAATATTGCTAAAAGCATATTTGGAATACTGTCAAGAACTTTACAACACAGACCATAGCCAAACTGACATCTTTATTGCCATGACATATTTTCATGTAAGAATTGAATATAATATGGAAATTTGGTCCTTTATTGTGCCTTTACAAGCAAGCACCCTGTTCTCCACTGCTAGCAAGATCCCAGCAGATCCTCAGCTGCCAGAAAGCAGGAACATACAGCTCATACCTGAGGTATAGACATTGAGACCTAGCTCCCTGTGGAGTTCAATTTTCCACCAGTCAGCTACAGCATCCTCGTTACCCCCTGTATTTATAACTGTTATCTCTTTGCTCTGTAACTGTCTCGGATCCGGAGGATTTTTGGGGTATAGCCTGTTGATACCCTTTCCCTCAGTTTCAGAAACAAGTGCTGCATATTTCTAGCAATTGTTGTACTTGTCAGGAAGTTTTTGAGTGTCTCTAAAAGGCTATCCTGCTCATTCTGTACATGCAAAGACTTAGCATATTGTAATAAAAATCCCCCTTCTTGCTTCTCTCCTGTGAAAAATGCTGTGTATGCAGCAGAGAAGCTATCAAGGAAACTCAGTCGGATTAGGAATTTTGTCTGCTTTGGTTCAGACAGGACAAAGAAATATTGGCTTGAATGGCAGATGATGTATACAATATGATTTCTTCTTTTGTTTAAGGAAAAATAAATCTTAGAGTCTCATTAGCCTAGTTCCAGGCTAGTCTCATAAAAAGGTCTAAGGACTATCATTTGTTCTGCAGTGAATTACGTATTTATGTTCAAATCTATTGGATATTAAGGAAAAAAAAAAAACAAACAAAAAATCAAAATGATTTATCAGGAATGTCAGCTTCTGCTCAAGACAACTTCGTCACGGTGGTTGCAATTCTATTACTCTCCTGCGTGCCAAATCCATCAGAAAAGCTTGAAAAAACAAATACACATTGTAGAAAGATCATTCTGTGTTAGTATTACCCTGCAAGATTCTTTTAATAGCAAACCGCACATTATGGTTTTTGTAAACTTCTGTTCATGCAGCCCAATTACATTAGATTTAAATAGGCTGCATACCATAGATTTTTATTTTTGTAAAGTACTATCAGACCAGTCAGAAGCAGACAATGTAATTAGCATTTCTTATTCCCTGGACAGTCCCAGTAAGGCTGTTGTTACTAACTTTGATAACATCACAGAGAATGACTCAGATATACTGGTAGGTAATTTTGTGTTGTAATTAGGTGCATAATTTCTATCATGAAATAAGGCAGATAATTTATGCCTTGTATTTTGTTTAAAATATTTAAATCTCATTAACCCTTTCAGATACTTTTACAGGAATTATAAAATGAGACTGAACTGCTGGATATCAATTATAAAAAGGTATATCTTTCATTAAGATGCTAAAGTAAGCTTTAAGAGGAAGCTTACGTAATGGGGCAGGACAGGAAGTTCAGACTAATAGTCTGGCAGAGAATGGTGTGAAATCAAGACAGAAGGCAATGCCACTTAACAAAGGGGCTTTGACTACGAATACAGAGGGCTTGCTTCCTTGAGGCAGATGTAGGTGTGTCAGTGCTTGTCATTGAAAGCCCTGCTTTTTCAGACTTTAATCTGTCTCATGGCACTCACAGTTTAGCATTTGCCAAAGCTCATCCATATGGTGAGATTTAAGCACATAAGGATGGCATTCATAGAAGATAGAACGTGAATCTTGTCCTCAGCTGGCTACTAGAAGATGTGAATAATGAGCTGTGTGGTTTTAGAAAAAAGTCTACCTTTCCTAGGAGTTAGATGTCCACATTTGAACTATTTGGCTCTTTATCCATAGATAATTTCCTGGAAAACCCTAATCCCTTTATTTCAAAAGGGATTCAGCCTCATATTTAGGGATTCAATAAAGCTGATTTTCAGTGCTCTTCTCTGTCACAGACAGCCGTAAAGAAAACAGTGTGTCTATGTCTGTAGTGCCTGCTGAGGTTCAGTGCAAAGTTCCCTACATTAGGATTTAACTGAGCTGGCTCAAGTGCTGAATGAAGTTTACCTATGTGTGTGGGTCTCTTTGGTAGGTGAAGAGTGTTGAAATTCTGCTCAAGATAGTGAACAAAGAGGTTAGATAATGATGTCAGAGCCATTAGAGACTTGCAAATGTATTGATAGGCAGACAATGCAAAAATGAATGACTTGGATGCCAAGGGCAATGGCCATCCTTTGCACATTTGTGGTAGGAAGCAAGGGTTGAAAAAAGTAGGCTGAGATTGTAGAACAAGAGGTTGTCCCTCAGAAACCACCAGAAGGAAGAGAAGTTACAACAGAACTATCCTGTCAGAGCCTGAAAATAGGCGTTTTTATCTGCAGCTACAACTGAAGCTGCTGCTCTTTCCAGAAATATTGCTGAATACTCCTAGAGAAGTATGGAAACTTGCTAGAAATGAGAAACTCACACACTGTTTCTCTTGTTTCTTTCTTTGTCACTGATGCCTTTACACTTGGTGAACATAGCTGTCTACAGTGAAATTACTCATGCATCTGTAGATAGCTTTGTAGATGAAATCTTTCTGATTACACTGCTTTAAACAGTAATGACCAAAGAATGTGGTATTTCCCCATGTTTCTATTCTTCACACACAGAAAAATTTGTTGGTCACATTTTTTTCCTTTCTGGCAAAAGAATAGAGTAAACTTGCCACATCAACAGTAATGACAGCAAAGACTTAGCTCAGGCAGCAGCATCCTTCTTATGGTCAAGGAAAATAACTTTGTCTAGCCTTTGTGTTTTTTGTAGTCTCTTTTTTGAAATGGTCCTTCGTAAGAAGTACGTATGTACCACTTCCTCTTCTTTCTTGGCTGGAAGCCTGTGTAATTCTTTTTTTTACAGAGCAGACCCAGCTCTTCTGATCTCTAAAGAGGCATATTTCACAAAGTCATCTATTTTAGCTTAGCTCAAGGTTCTGAAAGGATGTTTGTTGATCTGAGGGACAAATCAGTCAGAGATGGCAAAGAGTGACTTCATGCATTATTGTAAATGATTTATGAACCCCAGGTTTTCATGGCATGTTAAAAATTAATATGAACATCAGATTTAAAAATTAAATGTCTGAACTAGCTGAAGCACTTCTTCAGGCTTGTAATCAGGCAGATCTATAGCACTACACACGGCAAGGGAGGCTTGGGACTCGTGCCCAGATCATCAGATGTAATATGTAGCCAACTCTCATTGGCAGAGTTTAAATTTGGTCCTTGGGTAAACACCTTAGTCTTTTTCTTTAACTATCCAAAGACAGAACATGTCAGTAATGTATGTTCACTTTCAAACAACTTGATTTTTCTTAACTTGAGCTCGATTTCTTTAGGCAGATTTGGATTGGTAGGCAGTAACAACTTATTCAACTAGAAAGCGCTACTGAATGAGAGTGGTGGTACTGAAATCTGACCTGGCATTTGCTCTTTGCTATCTTTTTGGGTTTGGGAGAAGTATAAAACAGCAGTCTTGCCCTTGATTGTCTCTTTTAGTCAAATCCCATACCTCTGTTTGGGCTATATTCCTCGTATTTGACCATTCTTTTCTGAACATTAAGCATGTGCTCCAATTTAGTCTGTTGAATTAGCCTTTTAGAAGACAGCATGCAGCACCACTGGAAGGCAAGTCATCCCACCTTTTTAGAGCTGGACAAACTGCCTTGTGGAACTGTCTCTCCCTTTCCTTCTCTGCTATCCGTATGGGAGTGCGGACTGTTAGGTAGGTAAGTACATCTGGTTAGATGGATGGCTTTAGATATCAAGTAAGCAGAGATGAATCCATCAGATATGTCTTTCTTTTCCATTGAGAAATAAAATGGAAATCTATAAGGCCCTACTTTTGTATAATAAAAAAATATTGAAAATAAACTGCTAAGGAGAGAGTCTTCTAGAATTCTCTTAAACTCTTAAATTCAAATTATTGACAATGGAAGTAAAGACAGTGCTCCATTTATCGTTTAAAACTGTTATCAAGATGGCAAATCAAATATCTTTTGATGTGTGCTTATGGGGTTTAATTTGCTAAAATCACTTATCTGAAATATCTGGAATGAGAAGGAAGGCTAATAAACTGAAATACTTCAATGTTGCCAAAAGGAACAGCTCTTTAAACATTAGGCTTGAGAGTTTGTGTGGGCTGGAGAAAAACTCAAAGGGTTATATTGTCTTAATTGTATTTAAATTTGAAATTCTAGGGAGAGAATCTTCTAATACAGAAGTGTTATAGTTTTGAAGGAACTGAGATAAAGGAAAATGAAAGTATTTACAAATAAAACCTTCTTATATAAGAAGACAGTGAAAGCAATAACTGATATAAGTGTAGTGTACATGTATTTCAAATGTTCTCTGCCAGACTGTACAAAATATCAAATAGTCAAAGATACTTAAACTAATTGTTTCCCTGACTACAGAGGGTAAAGAGTTGCTCCTTGCTGTAGAAGTGAGCATAATCATCACAAGTATGTGCCTAAGCGGGAAGGAATGTGCCCAGTTCTGTAATATAATTTTATAGGTCATGGCTTATCCTTGGCTGCATGCTGATTTGGATCATCTCCTGTTAAGAAGGGGATACCTCTGTAAGAAGAAGCTGCAGGCAGATGGAGGTATCAGATATTGCACCTTAATTCTGAGAGAAGGTGCTCTGGTTGTCACAGGAACAGCAATTCTCCTCCTCTTGGCTGATCATCTTATTGTTTTCCTCTCCATGGAGCCTTTTTATCTCCGACATGAAGTTCAGCTAGATATGAGCACTTGCACTTCCATTTCCTTTGTGAAAGCAAGGGGAATCCGTGAAGCGGCACAGCAGTGGCATATTACTGACCAAGCTGGAACCGGGTGGATAAAACTTCCCACCAGCTAGAATCAAAATTTGCCAGCTGTGGCTTCCTTTATGAAGATGTTATAAAGGCTATAGTGTTGATTAGAAGGGCCTCTTCATGGGTGAAAATCTTGTCCCTTTCTCTTCTTATCTTTCAATATCCCACAGCAGTGGCAGCCTTGGACTGAGAATGTACAATCTGCTCTCTGGAGATCAAGAATCTCCTGTCAGGATACCGCTCACTATGAGTAGAGAGTGCTGCATGAAGAACGTGTCTGCCACTGTCCAACAAGTCGTTTGTGTTTCAGACCAATAGTCTTTTCTCTGAGGGAAGTAAATTATTTTAAAACTTACCATCTGTCCTACTCAGAGTAGACAAACAGATAACCATTGCTGAAATACATTTTTTTTTCTGCAGAGCTCTGAAAATCCTCAGAAGTAAAACAAGAGATAAAATCAAACTCCTGAGGCTTGGAGGTGTAACGCAGGAACCTGTTTCCATCTCCCTGTGTACAGTCACCTCAGAAATATATACTGCCTTCACTAAGGTCAGCCAGTCAGTCATTTTTGATCTAGGCCTGTATGTGGCAGATTGTACAATTTGCATCCATCTTAGGGTGGTCTTGTGATCTTGACAACTGTGTCCTGAATGCACACCAGCATGAGTTCTGGAAGAGTTTGTTCAAGTGTTCTTCTTCTGCAGGAGAACCGCTTTCTTGCAAGACTCCTGAATAAGGTCACCCATGCTCATGGAAAGGTTTTAGAGACTTTACGCTAAGCTTAAAAGTTGTGACACACAATACCTTCCTGCCACAGTGCTGAATTCAGCTGCTATGTCCAGGCTGGAGTGTTCGCTAAGCTTATCTCCTGTCTCAGGTATGAGGCTGGGGTGCAAGAGCAAAGCAAAATTAGACAAGGCAGAATCATGGGACTGCTGACTGTTGCTGTACTCCTCGTACGCTTGAAAAGTGATTTGGATGCTTATATGATGAGTACAGGTTGAGAGTCTGTTTAGAACAGAAAAATACAGTGAAATGAACAACTGAGACACATATACAAAGCAAAAACATTTAATTTGTAACAATACCAAACATAGAAACTAGGCAAAATATCGTGACTCTTGGAGAAGAGCACTGAAAATTTCTGATGAATATGTGTTTCTATTATTGTAAATGAACAAGTGATATAAAGCAAACTGCAGTAACACAAGTGAACTACTAATGCTGCCGTATAGATGGCTAAAGTTGTATTGAAACCCAACAAATGACATGCTTCCACAAATGTGTACAGTTAATCTGTATGCAGTACACCAAGGAAAGCAAGTCAATTTTCTACTCAGGCTGCTTGTAAGCATTTATTAAAGCAGCACAAGAATCCCAATGGGCACCTCACATTAAAAGCATGTGCAAGTTTGGGGGCCGAATCTGGTTTTGTGATTCCTACCCTGAATCAATCGAACAGAACATGTTTTTTTGAAAGGGTAGGACTCATAAATCCAACCATCCCTATATTTTGCCATCTGAACTACTCTCTGAACTCCAATTGAATAGGTCTGAGTAGATCTCATGTTGTCTAAAGGGATCTTAGATATTCACTCAAATGAAGATCCTTCGGCTCAGTTCAGTGTTACAGGCTTCAAACGTCAATGCCGTTTGTGATGACCTAGGGGATCCTGCCAGGCCTCCCCAGACTGCTGCACAAGGGCATGGGTCTTGAACAATTCCTGTGTTGTATTTTCCAGTCTTGTGGGGATATCTCAGGTGCGCAGGCCCCTCTCTGTAGCCATCTAAACTGAGATATCTTTGTCTGTGAGGAAATACATGTAGCTCAGGTTATGTAACAAAGCATATTTTCAAACAGATGGCTCAGCAGCATCCATTTGTCTGATTTAGGGGGAATTGTATACGTTGTCCAAGTGTAAGTGCAGGGATGTGCTTATCAAGCTCTAAAAATCTGCACCGTGGATGCAGAACTAGCGCAGAGCTATGTGCTAAGTGTGACTGGTAGTGATTAAATTGGTAGAAACAAAACGACTTACTATGTAAGCTTATCCAGAGAAGGTAAAGGCTGCATTACAGTATGAAGATAGTAATGAGCTAGCTGTGAGGTTTGTGAACGGTACATGATTATAATGCTATACAAACAGAAACACATTTTCTATCTGTAGAAAACAGGAAAATAGAGCTGGAACTTTCTTCTAGCCACACTGTTCTTTTAATGCAATGGCTTTAATCCACCTCAATTTCCTCCTCCTGGTTTTTAATTAACTCATTGCTTTCCATGAGTGAGCAACTTTCAGAGCTTGTCATCTCTTGTTAAGGCCTTTAGCAATTTGCCTCAGTGGCATCCATGGAGTCTGGAAAGAAAAATCAGTTTTATGGCAGGTCTTACACAGCTTTTGTTTGTGAGGGGTGGGCTTGCCTGAACTGAAGCCATATCAGAGAAGCAACTGCCCATGATAGCAGGGCATAGGATTCTTTTCAGGTAAACAGGACTTATGTCTACATCTATGCTGGCCAGGATAAAAAAAAAAATGGGCTTGGGCTCAACCACTGTGCTCTGAATGTTCAAACAGTTTAGCAGTTAGCACGCTTCCTGCAATATTTTGGCAGACACCTTTTAGGATTTCCCCAGACAGTTCCTGAGCTTGGCTTGGAGGACAGCACAGGCTGAAGATTTTTCCTAAAAGGTTGTTCCCTGCTCCCTGTCCCATGCAATTGCATTCAGCATCATGGCCACAGTGGCCTCTTTGATTCATGGGTTTGAATGTAGCATAGCATACTTCAGTCCTCCAACTTCTGTCCCTCCCTGGTACAGATCAGTCATTTCCCTTCAAATCTTCATTGCAGTTCCTATCAAAACATGGAAATACAAACTTAAAGTTTACCGGTGCTGAAGAAAACATTTTATTCATATATTTGATTTAAAGATTTTGGGACAACTATGTTTTAACCACATATTTCTACCTCTCGTATCAGGTGCTTTTCCTGCCAGTGGTCACTCTCTCAAGGCCTGAAAGCTGCAAGTGAGATGAACAGAGAACCATGTTAACTTCTCCTCCCCGCTGGTGGTGTTAGCGTAACAACAGTGTGTTTCCAGAGGCGAAATCTGACAGTCCTCAGAAAGCGAGCTGTATGGGTAAGTCTAAAATGGTTAACCATTTCAAAGTCTACTAAAGTTCTGTTATGCATTTTGTGTGATCTTACTGCTATTAGGATCTCACTTCAGAGACACAAGAAAAGTGAACCTACAGCTTTAGTAAACTAAAGAAGGTGTATTTTCAAGATAAGTGAAATTCAGAAGGATGATTTGTTCTAAAAAGGGAAAAAAAGTGTTGTTGAAAAGTAAGTGGAAACCCCTGGTAAAGATGCAGCTGGAAATGACAGGCAATTCCCTTTAAAATCCAATTAGTTCAATAATTCCCTTTCCCACTACTAAAGCCACCACCCAAGAAAGCTGTAGCCAGCAGGATAGCAACTCAGTACTTCCTGACCCTTGCAACTGCAGTGAATCCCCCTGTTCAGCATGGCTCTTCTCAGGGGGAAGGCCCGGAATGAATAAGAGAAATTTCTGAATGAGGCTATGTTCTTTTTTGACTGAACTTCAATAGCCTGAAACTGCAAGGGGCTGGAATAGCAGTTCAGCTTCTTCTCAGGATTTTCCCAAAGATTTTTCTCCTTCCTGGACAGCATATTGAAAAATTTCAGATATGGAAAGAAAGATTTGCAGGACCTAATAATTGACTTAATTGCTATACAGAGCATAGCCTAGGGATGCTTTCATACAGCTGCACACCTGTAATTCTGTGGGTTGGGGAGGAGGCACAGGGCAGGAGGGACAGGGGTTTAGATGAGTACATTTTGGGTAGAACATGGTATACAATCTGTTCTTCTGCTCCCAAAAGCTCTAAAAGACAATACCCCTAGTCTAGGAAAACCAGTAGAATCATTAGTTCCACAAATTTTGAAGGCTTTCTGATCTCTTAATCAGACATCTATCACAACATTGGTTGGAGATCCTCTTTTGTGAACAGCATATTATTTGATGTTAGAGATGGCCTTTGAGAAAGATCTTTTTAGGTGTGCTCTCCAGAATGTCACATCATTGTTCTTCAACACTCACTTCCATTTCCACTTGCATTGCTGGATCTGAGTTTCCTCTTGCTCATAGGAGAGTGCAGCAAGGTGGATTCTGGCATTAAATGGTCAGGGAAGAAGTCTTTGGTGAGAAGGTGATATACATGAGCAGGGATTTGCTCGTCCCATCCCCCTCTTGGGAGATCCATAACAATAATAGGAGTTTTTCCTAGATCTTAAGAAGCTTCTACTTAATTTTAGATTAGTTGTTATGGGGGTGAGAAAAAGGCACATTTTTTACAAAGTTTCTTGTTCCAGACTGAGAGGACTCTGTAACTCTTCAACACATACTCTTTGCTTGAATTTGCTTTTAGTAAGGTTCTCTTTATTATTTTGTTCATTTTTTTTCCCAAAAAATTTTTTATAAAACTAAATTAAACTTGCAAAGAAGGGAGAGAAAATCAGTTTGATATTTGCAATGAAGCATAAGACGTTTTATTCTGTTACTTCAATTTAAAAATGGGCAAAGGTAAAGGAACAGAAGAAAAGGTCTGGGAATATAACGGCTCTATGAGCCCTCTCTAAGAACCGCTTCCAAAAAATCTCACTTCCATCAATTCCCTTTTAAATACAAAGCAGCAGAAGAAACACTTTCAACATTTCACTAGAGTGAGTATGCAGGAGGAATACTGTGGGAATAAGTCTAGAGGCATTAAGGACTCAAATTCAGGCTCCTTGATGTTAACAGCTTTTCTTGCCAAGAAAGACCTTTTTTCATTACTTGGCATACAAATCCCCGCTATACACATATGCAGCTAATACAAGACTCTTCCTTGCTCTGATGCAGTTTGGACAGGAGGATCTACCTGGAGTGCATTGCATGTATTTTCTGCTCCTTGGTGATCGGAAGAAATTAAATTAGACCAATCTCTCTGCCCACTCCATGAAATGGATTGATGGATGAGAAAACAGAGCCCAATGCATTGGGTCGAAATGAGCATTTTGGTTTCTTTTGTCCTGTCATTTATAGGATGTGGGTATGTATGGGAAGAGTAGGAGTCCCGGGGACCAAGGAGAAAAGACAGAGGACTCTGTAGCCCCAGCAAAATGATTTCTACTTGGAGATCAGGGCACCAGAAGTCTGATGTATTCATAGTACTTCTGGTAGATTAGTTCAGCAGAGAAAGACAATATTTAAAGCCCGCATATTCTGAACTCGTCTGCCATCTGAAGGAAGAAAAAGATGAAAAAGATGTACATGGTCTTTTTGTAATGGATCTTGGTCCACCGTGAAAGTGGGAGGCTGTGCACATGCCATCTTTCAATACTGTCCACTGTATAGCTGCATGTGGCTTCTGCATATGCACTGCCTGTCAGTAGTGCGTCATCCATTGTATAGAGTGACTGATAAGATGCTTGCTTACTACATTTCTTTCTGTCCTGTACGCCAGATACTGGTTTTAAGCAACATTCAGAAACATTTGTTGATGATACTATTTTAACAGTGTTTCAGTCTTGCTCGATATACCAAGTCACATGAAAACTGAGCCACACACACCTCTTTCCAAATTGTGCGTGTCACGGTCTACACAGTACATGAGATCAAAAACAGTCATTGTATCTCTCAAGCTCAGTAACTTCAGGCACCAGAAGACCCAGCTGTAATTTTTGTTCAATTCTAACTAGATTTGTAATGCACCTGGTAAATATCTGCCCTTTCAGAAACACAATTTCACTTCTGCCAAAATAAGCATTCAGAATACTGGCGCAGGTCAAGTAGTTCACTGTTGGTATGAGCAGCAGCATAAGGAACCCATAATTTGAACCTAAAATGAATAATGAGTAGCTGCCATTGTACAATTTAAGACTCTCTAAACAAAACAGAAGGCAGAAAGGAAATCAAAGAAAAGGTTCCTGAAAAGACAAAAGAACAGAACGTTATAGCTGAGTTGCTTTTCTTGCTTTAGCTGTGACACTGAGGTGGGAGAGCAACTGCGGAGGTGAGTGGAGCCTCAAATAAAGGATTGGAAAGCCTACAAAACCTGATGAGAACAAAGAAGCTCTGAATCTCTGCCTGAACACTTTTGAGTTTAAGGAGCTGAGTCTGAATGAAGTATACTACCTCCAGTTTCCCAAATCTCCTGAGATAGCTGGTCAAAAGACTGGTAAGACCCTTTTAACAGAGCTTGTAGAGTAAAATTTGCCACCATATGTAGACAAACCTTTTCTCTAAACAATGTGCCCTGCACTGGGATAGTCTGTTTTAAGCTGTTTCTACCTTGAATGGCTAAAGCAGTCTGGGATGGGGATCAGTGTCTACAAACCTAAGCTGAGCTCTGTTTTTTCCATGAACTTTATGTGTGTTTTGGAACAAATAATTTGATCTCCTCTGACACAATGATTGTTAATAACTTAACAGAGGAAGCAAAAGCCATGCTTTCCAAAGAGAAGTAGGAGCATTAGAGGCCTCCAGCTTCCTTGACCCAGGAAAGGACAAGGATCTATGTTTACTGTACAAGTGCACTATTCAGTCTTTGTTTGTCCCCTTTTACCTTTATGGCTCTCTCAAGCTGAATTTCAATTCATAGTGGAAACAGTCATTGAAGTGCATTTTTATTACATGCTTCAATTCAGATCAAAATGTCAAAACACTACAGGAAAGTAATCTTTCATAATTCTTGGCCACAGAGAGGAAATGCATGTATTTGAAAAGCCTGTCCTTGTGAAATGTCTGCAGCACTTTTGCAGATGCAAGAAATTTAAATGCTATCTGAGCTCTTTGTCCTGCAAAGAGACTACCATTGAATAATAATTAGTCCTTGTAAGGTAAATGAATCCAACTCTTCTTCCCTGCATGCCAAATAGTGTCCTATGGCTTCAGGATGCTGGGATGCAGCTCAGGGGCTGACAATGTGCCACCCTAACATCTAGAGTGCGTGGATGTCAGCAGTCTTGCAACATGTGTTCCTCTGTCTCCAGCATAGTTAGGCACAAAATTATGTCATGTTGCTTCTGTTTGGCATCATTATTTTGTTAACAAATGCTCCATCGCTTCCCTACCACAAAACCCCCCAACAACTACTTTTGCTACTGAAAACTGACATTACAAAAGAAGAGAGGAGGAGGTTGATGCCAAAATGAATCTCAAGAAAGAAACTGTATCGAAAAAGGTCTTCTCAGTCTGATTGATAAGGACAACAGTCTCTCTGTGTTCATGTTTCTTCCAAAATTTTAACTTAAATAATTTTTAATTTATTTAAGTCAAAGCTAAAATATGTATGGAGTACGACTTACTAGTGTACAGATTTTACTCATCCTTACTGTCACTTGGCAACATTTTCAGCTGATAGAATTGATATATTTGGTCCATCTATGGATCTGAGGTTTGGAGTTGTACCTCCTGGAAAATAGTCAGTGGGTCTACTTGGGTAAGATAGAACATATATTAAGTAAGGATGGCAGAACAGGCATCTCAAGGAGTCCTGCATTTTTTGTGTGGATTTCTTTGACCTACTATTGCATTTCTTAATGATTATTTTTAAATTAAATGTCCTGCAACACCATTACAGTTGTATCTCACTTCAGTCTCTGATAGTGAAACAAGAAAGGAATTTCAGTGTCTTGGGGTCAGTTCTGCTTGCTTTACCTCTTGCAACAACTGTATTGAAACCACAGAGTCCTACCACTGAGGTGAACATGAGTTGTCCTGTAAAGCTTGGATAGAATACTTAAGTATTAAATAATAGTGTTTAGCACTTATGCAACTTAATACCTTATAATCTTCAAAGCACTTTATAAATCTTAACTAGTTAATCCCCACAGCAGCTCTGCGTGGTAGGTTGTGAAGGCCACACATTAAAAATCTCCCACAATATGAGCTTGCCTGCATTCTAAGCCTATGTGGAAAAATATCTGCACAGTTACGTCCCCGAAGTCATGAGCCTCTAATTTTACCAGACTGTAACATGCCTTACTTTCAATAAATTAGTTCTACTTTCTTATCCTATTCAAGATAAATCCATTATACCCTGCAGCATGGCACAGCACACAGTATTATCACCGTCCTGAGGACATATTTTATTATTAAAACTCCTGAAAGCAAATAAGAAGCAGAAAATCTTAATTTTATTTAAGAAATCAAGTTTCTAGTGCCAATGATTGCAAAGAGAGTGTGTGGGAAAGGATCAGAAAGTCTCTAAAGGCTGAAGCACTTAGAAGACTAACTACCATTTTTAGCCACTTCTTTTGAAAATGTGAGTTTGGGATTGACTGGCAAACAAAATATGTTTATACTCAATTTCACTGGGGAAGCTAAGCCTTCAGGAAGTAGGATGTTTTTGTACCTCAAATTTTCTTTGAATTTTCATGTTCCAGAAAAAAAAAAGAAAATTGAATAGTTATTGCTTTAGCCTGTTTCAGGTCTAAAATTTCCCATGAAGTGGAAATACTGCTTTTAGTCCACTGTAATGGTGCCAACTTACTGATAGTGTCACAGACAGGACTGGTTCTAGTTTTTGTTAGTTCTGCTCGAAAACCTTTTAAAACACATTACAGTTTGAAGGTAACATTATAATTCTATGTGAAGACCAAATTCACTGACCAAATATATAAGTTATTAGCTCATGATTACATCTCGAGCATCTCCATAGAGATTAAGCCTCGGAAAAGTGTTTATTCTTTTTAATACCTGCCGTGGAGAGGAAGCAATGGCTTTGACTGGTGAGACCTTCTTCCAAGAGAAGCAGATAGAAAGCAGAGTTTCTATCACAAATTAAAAAAAAAAAAATCATTGATTTTCCAGATTATCTACTCAGACAGTACAGCATTAGTTATGAATACAGTATGATCGTTCCCCTCCAAGACATCAGACGACTTAATGCCTTCCTTTTGCTTTCATCTACAACTGTCTCTTTCTGTAAAGCTTGTAATTTGAGAGCTGAGCCTTTGTAAGAAGGAAGCTCTGCGATATCATGAAGACTGACCTCAATTCCTTATTTCTCTTATGCTTCAACCTGGAAACTTTTGCTTCCTTGTTTTTCGCTCTCTTTCTTCCTGTGTTTACTTTCCTTCCTTTTAATTTTTTTCTCAGCTTTGGAGAAAAATTACAAATAACCTTTGAAGGAATAGTTAGCAAATCTCTGTGATCCTATGGTAAAAACCTTTACCTGATTCAGTACTAAAGTGGTTATCTAAGAGTAGGAGTTTCAGGCAAGCCAGGAAAAGAGAAATTTCCACGTGAGAGATGGTAAGGGGTGAGCAGAAAGGAGACTCTGGAAGGTAAAGGAATAAATGGACGGGAACACATGAGGAGATGTAATTAGCCATTCCCACATGCTTGACACTACATAATTTCAAATGTTCCAAATGGAGTCTGGTGTTCTGCAGACAAGCTCATAATTAAGTACAGGGTTGCAATGCACATACACAAGAGGTCTGAATTCAGGTTTCATGGATAGCCTTCTGGCTTTCTCAGCCTTTGGTCACTTAATTTAGTGACCTAAATTCTTTATAATGTAGAAAAAAAAATGATTTTGATGAGGCCTTTTAATTGTTTAGGGAGGAGGGCTTTTAAAGACTGCAATTTATTATGTAATTGTAGATGCATAGTACTTCAAAGGAAAAAGTATTCTATTTTTATTCTGCCTAAATTTGTATACCATGCTGAGACCTTAACACCTGTGGGTTTTTTTTCCCTAAAATGCATTAAGCTACATGACTAACATCTAATTCATATGCATCAGAAGCAAGAAGTCTACCAGAGAATCTCCAGGACCAATAGATGATAATGGTTTTAAAGAGTGTCCAGAAAAGATTAGGTTGTAAGGGGAAAGGCTGCATGAATTCCACATGGGGGAGTTTTAAGAGAGTCTACATCAGAATCTTTTTCTAAGAAGGTTAAATTTGAGGCAATTGTTTCAAACTGAAGAGCTTTTAAAACAAGTCATTTATTATGTCAACAAATAACATGGACCGGATAATATTCACACTTGAGCAATTTTTAGGAAACTGAGGTACCAAGGAACTGCAGGTGCTGAATTATGAACTGTGACGTGTAGCCTTTTGCTGAAAACAGCTTGGCACCCAAAGGCAGAATGAGGCAAATACCATGGCATCTTGCAAAAAACATCTCTGAGAGAATCTGGGAGTGGCAGACCCTAATTTTTGTGAACCAGTCAATTTAGCTGACACTATATTATTAAATTAGCAGACATATGTGGAAGTATGGAATAACAGGGACAAGTCAACACAATGTTTGTAAAGGACGGTTGTGTCTTATAGATCAGTCAAAGCTCTTTGAAGGAGCTAAGAAGGTTAATTATGATTTAGCCAACAGCCCTGACTGTTGAATACCTTGACACTGAAGACCAAGGGCTTCAGTGTTGCTCCATGACTTTGGTATATTTAATAAAATATTAGGTTCACATGCCTTCAGTGTAGTTTTCCTCAGCTTGCTCTTATATTTTTCCCGTGTCACTGTTGGATTTTTTTTAAGTTCAGGTGGGACTGCCAAAATAAAAAGAATGCAGTTCTGAAAATCCCATCGATACACAGTCATGTTCCCACATTTCCCTGTAGTCCTGTCTCCAGGTACCTTCAAAGCTGATTTGAGCAAAAGGCTCGTACCAGAAAGTAGTTCAGTACCTTCAGTACTTTGTGCAATGCTGTGCCGAGTTCCCTGCCTGCCGTACTGGCTCGTATTGTTTCATCGCATGCTTCTCTATCTGTAATCTCTTGTACATCATTTGTAAGGTCTGAGGACAGGACTAGCTCTTTAAGTCATGTTTATCGTGCTAATAGTGCCAGGGTCCTGGCGCTTGGCTTGAGTTCTGTGTACTTGTCTAATAAGGAGCTATAAATATATGAAAGTATAGAAGCGATCTGCCATTTTTGGACTGCTTTAACAGGAATCAATGCTGGAATAAGGGGAAAAAAATAAAATTGTTCTCCCTCAACAGTCTCGGGATAGGAAGCCTTGCAGGCAGGACCTGGTGACAAAAGGTGAGCTTTGAGCTTAACCTTTAAATGAGGGAGGGCTAATCCTCCTTGGCCGCTTTTATCACCAGCAGAGACAGCACGGCTCCCATCAACCTGGGTTTAGAGGAGCTCCCCCCCGCCAAACAACACCCCCCTCGACTGAGCATCCCACCGCTCCCATCATCTCCATCAGCACCACCCTCCTCATCCTCTCGCAGAAGACGCCCGGCGCTTTTTCCCCGCCTCCTCCTCCTGCTTGAGGGGAAAGGAGTGGGGGGGATCGGGACCTGCCGAACGGATTGGGGAAGGGGGGGGGTGGCCCTTGGCGGAGAGGCGCGGGGAGGGCGCCCCTCCGCCGAGGGCCACCCCCCCCCCCGCATCCCGGCTTTGCCAAGCGCCGCCTCCGCGGGGGGATGCAGCCGCCGCCGCCCCACGCGTGCAGGTGAGGAGCTGGGGTGGGGGGCGGAGGATGGCC